>OX442314.1:7247059-7499122 GCA_949358305.1 Strigamia acuminata
TTAGCAACGACGACAAGAATAAGAATAGTGATTAGAATGAAAATAAATATATACATTTATAAAATTATAAGAGAAGAATTCCTCCCTTAATGGCGCCCTCCATCTCCCTTCTCCTTCTTCTTCTTCTTCTTCTCCTTCTTCTCCTTCTTCCCCCTGTCGCTCGATTTTCCGACCCCCTTCCCCTTCCACACCTTCCCCCCCTCCACTCGCTTCGGTCCCGCCTCGAAGTCGCCGTCGTCGTCGCGCCCTTCTTCACCGTCTTTTCCGCACCTCTCTCCACCACCGTCTTCGTGCTCTTCCGCGGGCACGGGCACCTGCAGACCCGGCGCCGAAGATGGCCCCGCGGGCACTGGCGGGACCCCCTCCGCCATAAACGTCAACACGAGCGGCCGGTGTTCCGGCTGAAAGGAAAAAAGGAAAACGAATAATTAGAACGCGCCGACAACGACACGCGCAGCGGATATACCCACCGGTGATATGTCCCACTTGTGCAACATCTCGTCCATCGTCGCAACAACGACGTTGTCCGTCTGTGGAACGAAGAAAAAGGAAAAACAAAACAAAACAAAACAAATTAATAAATTAATTGATTAAAATTAAATTTTACGTAAAAGAGTCGTTTACCTCTCCGATCAAAGACCGAAGTTCGTCGACGACCCATCGCGTGAGCCGAACACTCCCATCCGAACACACCTTCCCCGACAACGACCCGTCCCAATCGTTGCGGCGGCGTTTCTTTCGCGGCGGCGAATGGGGAGCACCGCGAGCATGCTGGGTGCCGTCGTCGTCGTCTTCTTCGTCGTCGTCTTCGTCCTCGTCCTCGTCCTCGGTTCGCCTCCCCTCCTCGTCTTCTCTCTCCTCTTCCTCGCGTATCCACGCCGGGGGGGTGGTCCCGAACCGATGGACATCCAGCCAATGGTCGGCCAGCCCATCGGCGGACGGCGTCGCCGAGCAAAGAGGGCAATGTCCATCCTCGTCTTCGGCGTGCATCCGTTTCAACGTCTAGAGGAGGACAACAACAACAAGAACAACGTTGACGATAAAATAAAATGAAATAAATAAATAAATAAATAAATAAAGAGAAAGGAAAAAGAGGAAGAGGATGAAGAAGAAAGCGAACTAGTCGTTCAACTACGGTAGTTCGATATTCACCGAAATCAAAAGACGGGGCTGGCGCGAATACAGCCGCAGCAACCCTCGGGCGGCCTCGGCCGCGTCGTCCAGGACGGCGTGCCACTTCCGCCAGTGGCGGAAAGCGTCCCGGAAGAAGCTCCCGTACTTCGTCACTTCTATAGAGAAAATTGGAATTTGAAATAAATAAATAAATAAATAAATAAACAAACAAATAAATGTTTGTTCGTTCGTCTTGTTTCTTACTGTCCGGGCGGAAAGCGCACATGGCGCAGTAGTGGGCCTTATTGCCCTCCTTCTCTGGCGCCTCTTTCCCCGACGACGAGGCGCCCTTCGTCCTCCTTCTTCCACCGCCCCCCGTTCGCTCGTTCTCTTCTCTCCCCCTCCGCCGTCGCCGCGTTGACGTGCTCCCCGTCGCCCCCTTCACCATCCGGAGCATCCTCGCCTCCATCGCCTCCATCTTCGCTTCCACCGCCGCCCCCACCGCCGCCTTAATCCTCGCTTCCGTCACCGCGTCCGTTGTCGCGGCGGCGGCGGCGGCGGCGGCGTCGGTGCCACCGGACAGCTCGTTGGCGGCGCCGGTGCCACCGGACGACTTGTCGAGCATCGTCGAGCGAGTTCCTTGTGTCTGGAAGAAGCAAAACGACTGATTAAACAGACAATCAAAAACAAACGAGCGAACAAACGGTATACGAGTATCGACAAAAATTACCGCTTTCGCCACTTTCGCGGCCTTGGTCGCGCGACCATCGGACAACTTCCGCTTTAGATTCCGAGGCCGCAGGGTGATGTGCAGCGGTGGCAACCGTTTCGGGGGCGGCGGCGGCGGCGTCGGCGTCGGCGATGACGACTGCGGCGACGAGACCGAAGCTCGCCCGGAAGACGGCAAAGGCGACTTCGGCGACGTCTGTGGCGTCGACGGCGCCGGAACTCGTTCCGGATGCGCCGGTGATGTGGCGTCTCCGGCGACGGTCTGCGGGTCCGGGGCGGGTTTGCGCGCCCGCTGGATGTCGTTCTCCGACAACCGCTCCACGGGTACGGTGACTCGCTGTAGCAGCACCTCCGACGAAAGCGGCGCCGTCGCCTCAAACGTCTCCGGCGACGATTGCGGCGAAGACGAAGACGTCGACGCGATTAAGATCGGCGATGGGAATCTCCCGGGCGTCTACCGAGAAAAGGAGAAAAATTAAATAAATAAATAAATAAATAAATAAATAAATAAATAAATAAATAAATAAATAAATAAATGAATAAATAAATAAATAAATAAATAAATAAAGAAACAAACAAACAAACAAACAAACAAACAAACAAACAAATAAACAAATAAAGTAAATTAAAGTAAAGTAAAGTAAAATAAGGTAAAGTAAAGTAAACTCGTAAATGAGCGAGTGTGTGAGTACGGACGATCGAGTTGAGACAAGAGAAAATACCTCTCGCGGCCACTCCAGGCTGTTTGTTTGAGGAAAGAACGCGGGTAAGGAAAAAGAGAAAAAAAAATATAAAAAAAAAGAAATATGCACGAAGTTGGGTGATGGAAATGCCAAAACGTTACCTTCTTCATCCTTTTCCACGCGCTCCCTCCCGCCCTCGTCTCCCTCTTCACGGCCTTCTTATCGCCTCTCTTCTCTTTCGTCTTTCTGGCGCCCTTTTTCTCTTCCGTCCCCTTCTCCGTTCTCACCTCTCCCCCCTCATCATTCGGCTTCTTCTTCTTCTTCTTCTCCTTCCTCTTCTTCTTCTCCTCATCCTCCTTCTTCTCCTTCTCCGCCATCATCCTCTCTTCCTCCTCTTCTTCCTCTTTCTTCTTCTTCTCCGCAATCACCCTCTTTTCCTCCACTTCTTCCTCCTTTTTCTTCTTCTCCGCCATCACCCTCTTTTCCTCCTCTTCTTCCTCCTTCTTCTTCTTCTCTTCCGCCCTCGCCTTCTTTTCCTCCTCTTTTCTCTTCTTCTTCTCCCTTTTCTCCTTCTTCTTCTTCTTCTTCTCCTCCTTCTCCTCCTCCTCTTTCTTCTTCTTCTCCGCCATCGCCCTCTCTTCCTCCTCTTCTTCCTCTTTCTTCTTCTTCTCCGCCATCGCCCTCTTTTCCTCCTCTTTCGCTAACCACCCACGCATCCAATCACTCCTCTCGTCGGCTTCACTCCCGCTCAGCTCCTCGTCGGCCTCGTCATCGCTCTGCCCGTCGTCGGTGTCACTACTGTCATCCTCACTCTGCTCCCCCTCGGTCTCTTTCGCGTCTCTCTTTTTCCTACAAAAGAGGTGAAATTGTGAGACATTGCGCGCGACCCGCAAAGAACGCGTCAAACTTACACCGGCGACGCGCCCGTGGACTCCGCGGACCGCCGCTCGCTCATCGCCCGACCCGCGGGCCGCGACAAACCCGGTGCCAACGCATTCGATGGTTGTTGCTGTTGTCGTGGCGAATCTGGCTGGATCTGGAAAGGAGCGAAACGAGCGGCGGACTAAGAAAATAAAATAAAACGAGCGTGGGAATGACGATTCTTTCACTCACCGGCGCCGTCGACCGCGACTTCGGACCGCGCAGCATCATCATCGCCGCCTCGAACAACCCAAGTCGTCCGGTCTGCGACCCGGCCGTTGTTGTCGCCGTCGCCTGCGACTCGAGCGACGCCTGGCTATTCAGGGGCAGCGTGGTGTCCTGCGACTCTTCGTCCTCGTCTTCGCCCGGGGACCGAGAAAGCTGCGTCACCCGCGAGAAAACGAAATAAACGGGATCGATAAAATAAAATAATTACGCGATAATTCTTTTACTCACCGTCTCGGGTCCCGCGGGCCGTGGTCGGGGGTCGACCGTCGACGACGACGAGCCCGGCACGACCTGGAAGAAAACAAACGAACAGACAAATATAAGTAAACGAGCGAATTAAAGAAAAAGGCGGGCGAAAGAAAAGAAAAGAAGGAGTAACTTATGAAACGAGGCGAAACGAAACAGATCCGAGTTGGTCGGATGCGCTCTAACGCTCGTTCTCGGGCGCTACTTTGACGGCGGACGGGCAAGCGTCGAGGCCTCGGCTCGATTTTTACCGGACTCGAACTTTTTTGTTCGTGCACGTTTCGACCCAAACAAACCAACAACAATTTCACTCACCGTCGATGGGGATGGCGGCGGTAGTGGCGAATACGTCGGCGATTGCAGTAGCGGCGACGGTAGTGACGATGACAGCGACGACCGACTCGCGGACCGTCGCGTGGGCAGCGTGACCTGGAAAGAGGCGGACGAGTTAATAAGATGAAATAATAGTGGGACAAAAATATTTTTTTTTTTTTTTTTTTTTTTTTAAACCCACCACCCTGTCGGGTCCTGTCGGACTCGGCACGGGCGCGTTGCCGTCGTCCGGGAAGCGAGGCTGCAACCCTTCGTCGATGGACACGACCTGGAAACGAACGAACAAATAAAAAGAAAAAGATAAATAAAAATAAAAGGAAAAATAGAAATAAAAATAAAAATAAGTGGAAAAGTAAGATATAAAGTAACGCGTGAAACAAAACGAAACAAATCGAGGCGATTCTTTCACTCGGCGCTACCTTTGGTTCCTCGGTGGTCGACTCGGACGCCGCCGACGTCGTCCGCTGCAGCCGCGGCATGTCGGGAACCACCGCCTCGTCGTCGATCGTGGCCTGTAAATAAGCGATCGAATTAATTAAATGAATGGATGAATAGATGGTTTACGGAACGACTCTTTCACTTACGGGTTTCGCCGCTACAGCCACGGCATCCGTTTCTTCGACCTCGACCTCCGTTCCGATGTTGAGCTCGGTCTCATCGACTATTTTTTCTTCTTCTTTTTCCATCTGGTGTCTACGCGGGAGAAGAAAAATTAAATAAATAAATAATTAAATAAATAAAACAAACGAACAACGTGAAAATGTGAAAATAAATTGAGTGACAAGCGACGATAAACCGGGAACGAGGGATCGAAGATGGGGCGACAGAACACGTCGCGCGAAATCCGCGAGCGGGACACCGAGCCCGCTACCCCGGCCGTTTGCGTCTCGTTATTTTATTTCATTTTATTTTTATTTATTTTTATTAATTAATTAATTAATTAATTAATTAATTAATTGATCAGTTAGTTAATTAAAACTAATTAAAAAGAAAAAAAAGTTGAAATGAAGCTGTTCCCGCGATCAAGTTTTCTCGCCGCCATGAGCGACGCGACCGAAACGCGACCAAACGAATTTGCACGCCGTATTGGCGTACGCTGTTTCGCGTGTACGGGTGCATACGTGTGGTCGCGATCGTGGTTAATAGACCAATTTGTTTACTCACTCGACAATCGACAGGCAATTGATAAACGTTGTTGGTGCCAAACAATCGCGCGCTAGGGTGCACCGTGGATAAACAAACCCGTGTGACATCTGGTGACAAGTCCGCGAACAATTTCATTTCATTTCTAACCTACAAGTAGGCGGTTTAATCAAACCAACCATCGGTTTATATTTAAAAAAAAACAAAACAAACAAGAGAAAAAAATAAAATAAAATAAAATAAAATAAAATAAAATAAAAGGAGTCGGCGTCAAAGGAAACCGTGGTAGCGGCGCCAACGGGACGAATCCGATCTATCAATAAGACGGGCGACCCGGCGCTGGCCGAGGAGGCGCGTGTCTGTCTGTCTGTCTGTCTGTCTGTCTGTCTGTCTGCTTGTCTGTCTCGTTTCGAAGTTGACGGATATGTTGGTCGATTTCTTTTGTTTTATCATCTATTTTGTTGTTCATTCCCTCTCTTACACGGTCGCGCCGAAACGTAACGACACCACCGCCCCTCGTTACGTCGTTCCCGGCAGCCGTCGCTCGCCTGACGCGCCCTCGCGCGCTCCCGTGTCCCCCGCACGCGCCTAAACGCGGTCACGTCGCAGAAGCGCGCCGATCCAGTGCCCTGATCAAAGACGTTTTGTTTCGATTTTATCGTCGCTGCGTGAGGAGAAGACAAAGACGACGACGACGACGACGACGACGACGAAGTTCGGAAAGAGAGTCGAGAGGCTGACGAGGAAGATGCGGGAGAAGACAAAAGTGGTCGCGTTGAAGTTGAACTTGACGAGGAAGAGGCTCGGGGGCCCGGGGACCGACCTGTACGAGTTGGGAGCGGATGAGTTGGAGACGGTGGACGACGAGGACGAGTCGTTTGTTTGTAATAATAACGATGTAATGATGTAATAATAATAATAATAACAACAAAAACAACAACAACAACAATTACAATGGTTAATGTGGATTTATTTATTTTTTTTTTATTTTATTTATTTTTTTTTTTTATATATTTGAGACAATACAATAAAAGAAAAAGATCAAATTAACGAAATCCTGTGCGCCTCCGTCCAATGGCCAATCAGGTTGTCTGGAGAGGGTGTCTCCGCACAAAACGGACAGCGTCTGCCGCGTTGGTGCACCTGCCCCAATATCTAAAAGAGGGGGGGGAAGGGAGAAAGAAACGAATTAGTTGGTTGGTTAACTAGACGAAGGAGTTAAATGCTCACCAACGCTAGATGAGCGGGCTCGCGCGAATACATTCGTAGCAATCCCCGGATGGCCTCGTCCGCACCTTCACGGATGTCGTGTCGCTGTCGCCAGTGGCGGAAGATGTCCATGTAAAAGTAGCCGTCCGGGTCTGAAATAAATAAGAAAAATAAAAATAAAATAAAATAAAAGAAAATGAAAAAATAAAAAGAAAATGGACGACTAATAAGTAGATAAATAGATGTTTCTCACCGTTTGGGTGCTCGCCGCACAAAACGCAGTAATACGACCTACCGCCCTCTTCTCTGTGTGGTGCTGGTGCTCCGTTCATCTTTCTTTCTTCCGTGTGGGAGACGAATAAAGAATTAATTAATTAATTGAAAATAAATTGGAAAGGGAGATCACACAAAGCATCAAACTTACTCACTTACTTACTTACTTACTTACTTACTTACTTACTTACTTACTTACTTACTTACTAACGAAGACGATGTGGCGACGGGGACCGGGCGGATGATGAAACGCGCACTTGATCCACGTTGTCGTGACACTTGATGTCGAGACCGCAAACCATTTCGTCTGGACTACGGAGCGCCCGGAGATGCGCTGTACCGCGCTCGGTACAACGAGGAATTGTACGCGGGCGCGTGTGTGCAAAACATGCGGTCGATTAGCGACGTTCCCTCCGATATGCACTCGCCGAGAGAACGGGGTCGGCATCCCACGCCGAGAGAACCGTGCCGGAGAAAGAAAGTTGGAGTCGAAGCCAGCAAACGAGACTACCGGGAAACATCACGACCATCGTTGCGAACAACGTTGGCACGACAAAGACTTTAAAAAGACAGGCACGCTCGGGCACCCGGTGGAAGGCGAATCCTCTCGATGGCGCGTCCCATGCCGAGGGAACCGTGCCGGAGAAAGAAAGTTGGAGTCGAAGCCAGGCGGCCGAATTCCGCCACCCGGAAGTGCGTTCGTGTCCAGTTGATCGGGGACGGAAAGAAGATCGTGGCTTGCGCGCCCAGAGACGGATGTTTGTTTGAATTTTAACGAGATGGAAAACGACGGAGTTTTGGTTGCCGGATTCGGTCGTAGCGGGGCACGCCGTTGGTGATGTTCCCGGCGCGCGATTCAAAGTGGTCAAAGTCGCTAATGTTTCGTTGTTGGCTTTGTACGGGGAGAAAAAGGAAAGACCGAGGTCTTAAAATGTGTTTGTTTTTTTTTTTTGTTTGTTTGCTTGTTTAGTGGCAAATTTGAATTCGATCGAGTTTCAAAAATAAATCGATCGAAACGTTAAAAACGAGACTTTAACGTAGAATTTCTCATTCGTTTTAATGGCGGCAACGACTTTTTGATCGGACGACACTATCGTTTATTACAAACAAACAACGGGGTGGCGAGTAAACCGAGTGACTTCGGGCGCCGCGTTAGCATCCAAGAAACAATTAGCTCACCCGCGTGTTCGTCATCTTTGCTCGCCGCCGAGAGGATTTGCCTTCCATCGGGTGCCCGAGCGTGTCTGTCTTTTTCGAAGTCTTCGTCGCGCCAAACGTTGTTCGCGACGATGATCACGATGTTTCCTCGCAGTTCGCCGACCTCGCGGTTTACCCGCTTCGCTCGTTGGATACGGAAGGTCGATCGGTTTATTTTTGAATTTTGGTCGCCGAGTTCGAATTTGCCGCCGAATTTGTTCGCGCGGTCTCTCGCCGTAATATGTTTTGTTTCTTTTTTTTTTTCTTTCTCGATTTTCTGTTTAATTTTTATTTATTTATTTATTTATTTATTTTTTTATTTATTAATTAATTAATTTATTTTTTTTTTTTACGAACCAAAAAAAAAAAAAACACATTTTAAGACCTCGGTCTTTCCTTTTTCTCCCCGTACAAAGCCAACAACGAAACATTTGCGACTTTGGCCACTTTGAATCGCGCGCCGGGAACATCACCAATGGCGTGCCCCGCTACAACCGAATCCGGCAACCAAAACTCCGTCGTCCGCCTCGTTAAATAACAACTACGATTAATGTGGATTTTTTTTTATTTTTATTTTTATTTTTATTCTTATTTTTTTTATTTTTAATTAATTAAAACAAATAAAAAGAAATGAAGAAGAAGTCATACAATACAAAAAAAAACAAAAAAACAAAAAAACAAAAAAAGGTCAAATAAAATCGAATGCACGGTCCACCGATGCTGTCTCCGTCATCCCTGGTGGGCGGTCGGTGCTTGAAATCTATGCGCTTCCACCCAATGGGTAGAGAGATCCTCGAAAAAGGGTGTTTCCGCGCAAAACGGACAGCGTCCGTCTTTGTGTCGGTACACCCGTCTCAGTGCCTTGAAAAAAAAATAAAAAATAAAAAAAAATAAATTAGTTGACTAGTTAACTCGGCGAAGAAACTAAAAGCTCACCAATGCCAAACGAACGGGGTCGCGCGAATGGATTCGTAGCAGCCCTCGGGTGGAATCGTCCGCATCTCCGCCGATGTTATGGTACCGTCGCCAGTGACGAAAGGCATCTTTACAGAAAACACCGTTCGGTTCTGAAACGAGAAAAAATTAAAATCAAATAAAATATACATAATTAAAAAATAAATAAATAAATAAATTGAACAACTGATAAGTAAATAAATGGATGTTTGTTTCTTACTGTCGGGGTATTTACCGCAGCACAAAGCGCAGTAATGTGACTTGTCGCCCTCTGCATGCTGCGCTCCTTCCATCTTTCTTCTGTGTGGGAGACGAGTAGAGAATTGAAAATAAATTGGAGAGAGAAACCACACAAAACACCAAACTTACCAACGGAGACGAAGTGCCGATGAAAACCGGGAGGAAAATGAAACACTCGCGCGATATACGCTGTCGGACCAACGTGCGCGTTTGTCGTGACATCTGGTGTCGAGCTCGCAAACCATTTCGTGGCCGCGCGAGTCGAGGCCGTCGACTTCGAGTGGTAGCCGAGACCGTAAATGAATTCGCTTTTACCGCGACGAATCTCGCGCGACCGCGACTCCGCAAAAATACCGTATATGGCCCGTAACGGCCCGCCGACGGTCCCGTAACGGTCCCGTCACGACCCCGTCAACGGCTTGTACGGGCCGTGATGGGGTCGTGACGGGACCGTCGGCGGCCCGTTAACGGCCCGTGCGGGCCGTTACGGGATCGTGACGGTCCCGTCACGATCCCGTCAACGGCTTGTACGGGCCGTTACGAGATCGTGACGGTCCCGTTGGCGGCTCGTTAACGGCCCGTACAAGCCGTTGACGGGATCGTGACGGTCCCGTCACGATCCCGTAACGGCTCGCACGGGCCGTTAACGGGCCGCCGACGGTCCCGTGACGGTCCCGTAACGGCCTTCGTTCCCGGACTTCGGCTCGCCGACGGCCCGTACGACCTCATGCGGGCCGTTAACGGCCCGTTAACGGGCCGCCGACGGCCCGTCAACGGCCCGTCGACGGCCCGCATGGGCCCGCACGGGCCGTTAACGGGCCGCCGACGGTCCCGTCACGATCCCGTAACGGCCCGTCATGATCCCGTAACGGGCTGAAAACGGGAAAACTGAGGGAGTCGGGTGCGAGACCACGTGACCCGGAGTGTGGTTTTTGGGGGCGAGGGCCGTCCTCCGACCGCGCCGTGACGCGCCCCGAGTCGGATCAAGAGTCACGGCGCGTCGCGGCGCTTTCGGAGCACGCGACCCGATCCCCCCCCTCCCTCCCGTCACAAAAACCACGTTTTAGCGAAACCCTTGACCGGTCACAAAACCCACCGAACACCGAAAAGCAACGAACAAAACGCGCTCGGTCGCACGAACTACTCGGCCAAAACAACATCCGCAAATTCCGCATCGCAGTCGCGATCAACGAAACAACGTATAGGCCGCCGTAATGTTAAAAAGCGGGACCCTTTCGCCCCCGACAAAATCCGCACACATACCCCAAGGTTAAACGAGCGTTTCATTCGCCCATTTATCCGTCGGTCTCTTCTAGGCCATGGCGGACGGTTTTCCCAAAACTGACGCGGACGCGCGTGTGTGGGTCGCCACGACAACATCGCCCTCTTCCTTCTCGCTTCGACGGACGACTGTGTGTGTTCGCTCAATCCGCGACGTCTTCACGACCGAACACGTGTCAATTTTGGACAGCCGACTGGCCGATTAATTCTGTTTCGTTTTATTTTATTATATTTTATTGTATTTTATTTCATTTTTCCATTTTTATTATTGTTATTATTATTATTATTATTATTATTATTATTATTATTATTATTAATTAACAACAACAAAAACAAAGGCGATGACGACGTATTGTCGGTGCCAACGAGGAAAAAAAAAAAAAAAAACAAAAAAAAAAAAGAAGAAGAATTGAAAACAAATGAAACAGGGATAAATAAAAACGAACGAATTAACTAATTAATTAATCGATCAATTTATTGGTCCACCGGTCGATCGGTCGCGTCGGGGCGCGTTGGAGCGATGGCCCGGTGCTCGCGGTACCCACTCGTCGTGGCCGTGGCCGCGTCCATCGCCTCGTCCGACTCGGATCGCTCTCGGGTTTCGGTCGGTCCTTCGGCAACGACAATGGTGGCTGGCGGTTGGTCGTCGGGCTCTCGGGTCGGCGAGTGACTCAACTGGGGACAAGTAAAGTAAAGTAAAGTAAAGTAAAGTAAAGTAAAATAAAACAAAGTAAATGGAAAATAAATTGGCCGGGGTGGGACGGTGTCTAATCGAAATCGAGTTTGACCCCGTGCGCCGTGAAATGGGAAGGGGGGAAAGAGAGAGAGACAGAGACAGACAGACACTCACGTGTTCTTGTCTCGGGCGCTTCTCGAGATCCAACGCCTTTTTTTTTAAGTCCTCCACCTCCACGTCATGAGCCGACTCCGACTCCGGCTCCGACTCGAGTGGTCGTCGTTGTTGTTGCTGCCACTGCTGCCACTGCTGCTCTCGCTCCCGCTCCCACTGCTGCTCCGACTGCTCCAGCTCCAATCGCTCCCGCTCCAATCCCTCCCACTCTCGCTGCTCCCGCTCTCGTTGCTCCCGCTCCTGTCGACGCCACGCCCGCCGATAGACCGCGCTTTCTCGGTCCAACTGTTCGAGACGCAAATGGATTTGGCGCTGGTGGGACACCTCTTGTAGTCTCAACCGCTCATCAAGTTCTCTCTTCTTCGCCTCCAACCGTCTTCGCATCTCTCGCTTGAACCTCTCCAACTCGTCGTCCGTGGTTCGACGCAGTTGTCGTTGCTCCTCTCCCAGCTGGTTTCCCAGCGCCCACAGGAGCCGCGCGGTCGACGGCGGCTCTTCCTCCCCCTCCTCTCCTTCCTTCTTTTCGAACGGCAGCTCGAATTCGACCGCCCCAGTCTAGAGAGAACGAAGGAACGAACGAATGAACAAAAATATTGCGCCGGGTAACGCGGGGCAACGCGAAAATTTTTACTCACTTCGACCTCGAGTTTGACTCCTCGTTTAACGTCGCGCAACATGGCGGCGTCGATCTCGGTTAGGTCTTCGTCGTCGTTGTCGGCGGCGGCGGTGGCGGCGGCGGCGGCGGCGGCGGCGGCGGCGGCGGCGGCGGCGGCGGTGGCGGCAACGACAGCGCCATTGCCGTCTTCTTCGTCGTCGTCGGTGATGTCAACCTGAAAGCAAAATGTTAAGCGGGGCGACGTGACACGTCGAAGAAAATAAACGCGCTCACCGTGACGACGGGAATGGGCGGCCATCTCGGATCCTCGTTTCGTTCGCGGTTCGGTTCCATCTGAAAAACGGAACGAAAAGTTGACGCCGACTGACGAGAACGAAATGGTTGTCGCGGTAATAGCGTTGGAGAAACTTACCACGTTGTGTATGTATGTATGTATGTATGTATGTATGTATGTATGTACAGCCTTGGACATAAAAATCGTCCCATTCTAGCTTGAGCTCGAGCTTCAGAATGAGCAGTTGCAACTCTAATCACCAGATGGCGCAAAAAATCGTCGATTGTTACTGACATCACAATAAAAAATCCAAAACTAGAAAAGAGCAAGCGATCTGCAAACATGGCTGCCCATAGAACAATTCCCAAGTGCAATACACGTTTCAGATGAAAATCGAACCGCGATCAAGATGAGGCTGTTAATGAATTAGCGGGAAGGATGCGGATTTGATTGTTTATTTGAAATGGTGGGTTTTGATTCCTTTCCAGATAAAAAACGAAGATAAGTTCAAAATTTTCGGCCTAGCTGCTGAATAACTGCGAAATTTTTAGTCGTTTTCAGGTTTAATTCATCCAAAATAACCATTTCGTTTCAGTTGTTCAATATTTTTCCGCAATTGAATTACGGAGGAAATTCGTACGACCAGATGTTAGTTTGGGTTAAGTATTTTTATTTCTTTATTTTTTACACAAAAAAAAATGAATTTTTACGAGAAAAAATAAATTTTCACTTGAAAAAATGAATTTTCACGAAAAAAAATGAATTTTCACGAGAAAAAATGAATTTAAATTCATTTTTTCTCATGAAAATTCATTTTTTCACTTAAAAACACATTTTTTTAGTTGAAAATGCATTTTTTTTTTTTTTCTGGTGTTAATGGTTTATAATTTATCTAATTGTTTTGTTTTGACAGGAAATTCTAAGGAGTGGAATTTTTGCCGTTTTGGACCTGTGCGATCGGTTTGCCGTGAAGGAATTGCAGTTCAATTTATCCGAGCCCAGCAGAGAATTATTCAACTACACGAGGATTATTTCAAACATTTATACACAAAATCTGTATTTTTTATTTGATATTTTTCAGTCATTCCAACCAATAAATATATTTTTGAAACCAAAAATGAATTATTTTGTCTCAATTAATGATTCAGCAAATACTTTTGGCCAGAAAAGAATTTTTTAAACAAAAAAAATTTTTTTTTGGACTTAAAATAAATTATTTGACCTCAAATAAATATTTTGACCTAAAATAAATGTTTTTGGAGCATAAAATAAATGTTTTTTGAGCATAAAATAAATTTTTTTGCATCTAAAATAAATTATTTGACCTAAAATAGATATTTTTGACCTAAAATATATATTTTTGACCTAAAAGAAATATTTTTTGAGCCTAAAATAAATTTTTTTGTGATTATGATGTCACATGATCCAGCCCCTTGGATTTAACCTTTTGCCAGACATGGAGGAATAGAATTTATTTTATTTTGTGAAATTTTATAAATAAAAAATTTTATTTTGAGAAACATCTATTAATTTTTTATTTTAATAAAGAAATCAAATAAAATAATTTAAAAACAAAAACAAACATATAAATAAAATATTCAAATTTAAAAAAAAGCTAAAAAATTTCAAATGCTGAAATTTTCAAAAGAAATTCAAAGATGCCTCAATTAACTACTCAACAAAGGAACCAATTGACTGGATTTTGGATCGCAGGGGTATATCTTGAAGTTGAAAAATACAATATGAAACCAAAAAAATATATTTTATGCAAAAAAATGGGTTTTTAAACACAAAAAATACTATTTAATGCAAAGAAATGGGTTTTTTGAATAAAAAAATACATTTATGGGCATAAAAATGGGTTTTTAGATCCAAAAAATACATAATTTATTATATCTTTAAGTTGAAGAGCACACCAATTTCATATGAAAATTGTATTTTATAAAATATAACAATTTTGTATAAAAAGACCAACTATAAACTAAAAACATGCATTTTTTTAAATAAACAAGCTAACTTTAGTCTTTAAAAAATGCATATTTTGCTTAAAAAATATAAAATCGGATAAAAAAATAAAGTCTAATAAAATAATTCATTTTTAGATGAAAAAGTAAATTCTTTTACAAAAAACAAACTGTAGGCAAACAAAAAAATGCATTTTAGATGAAATATACAATTTTTAATTGAATAAAACAGTTTTAGATAAAAAAAATTGATGTTTAGACCAAAAAAATACATTCTTTAGGTAAAAAATTACATTTTTCGTTAAAAAATTACATTTTTCGTTAAAAAATTACATTTTTCGTTAAAAAATTACATTTTTGGTTAAAAAATTACATTTTTGGACAAAAAAAATACATTTTTGGGCAAAAAAATACATTTTTGGGCAATAAAATACATTTTCTAGTAAAAAAATCACTTTTAGATAAAAAAAATGCATTATCAGATTTAAAAAACAGCCTTTTTGACCAAAAAAACGCATTTTTGGACTAAGAAATAAAATTTTAAACCAAAAAAATGCACAAATATTACAATTTTTCTCATTTTTACAGATGGCAATACCAGATATTGCTAACGAATTGGCCTGCAGTACCAAAACCGTGCAAAGATGGGTGAACCGGTGGCGCCGGCTAGGTGCTGTCGACCGCAAAGCAGGGAGTGGCCGGCAGAGGAAAACCACTAATGATCAAGATGAAGAGATCATCACAACAGCCCTACAACAGCCGTTCTCCAGTTCCTCAGAGATTCGGAGTGACCTCGATCTGCCAGTGTCCTCAAGGACTGTGCGCAGAAGGTTGTGCGAAGGCGGATTGAATGGCTGCATAGCTGCACAAAAGGATTTACTTTCTGATGTGCACCGTGCAGCAAGGGTTCAATTCGCTGAAGCCAACCTGCAGCGGGACTGGCAGAATGTGGTCTTCTCCGATGAAAGTTCGGTGGGTGTTGGCGGCAATGGTCAGGTCCATGTGCGACGTCCAGTAGGAGACAGGTTCGATCCGGCATTCATTCGAACAAAAGTAAGATTAGCTGTTGAAATATATTTAACATTAATTTCAAATTTTAATAAAAATTACACACTTATTACAGATACACAGTGGACGTTTTAGTATCAATGTCTGGGGCTGGATGTCGCAACGTGGTCTTGGAGAAATCTGCCGTCTGACAGGCCACCTGACTGCCGCATCATACGTAGAGGTTCTGGAGACGACTATGCTGCCAAGCTGCCAACGCCGGTTCGGTGATGAACCGTGGGCTTTCCAGCATGACAGGGCGCCGCCACACACAGCCAACATCACCAGGCAGTGGCTGGCAACAAACCTGCATGCGGAATTGCTCGATTGGCCGGCGAAGGCAGCTGATCTCAACCCAATTGAGAATATATGGGCAAATTTAAAACACCATCTGCAAAAAAAGGTAATAATTGATTAAAAATTTAAAAAAAAAATATAATGATATAAAATACTTATTTGCAGCCAATTGCAAGAAACCCAGAGGAACTATGGGAGCAAATTCAACAAACTTGGGGAGAATTAGCGGCAAACCAGAACTTGGTGCCAACAATTATCCAGTCCATGCCCAGAAGATTACAAAAAGTAATTGACTTAAATGGGCACTGGACTGGATATTAATGGAAGATATTACACATTTATTTGTATTATTTATACACATTTATTTGTATTATTTATTAGTTATTTAAATTGTTTGTGTTATGATTAAGTGATGATAACTTGTCAGTTGTTACGTTTATAAGAAAGCTCTCTCGAGCTTGTTGCTTGTATTGTTATAAGCCATCATAGCTGATCTGTGTGTTAGTTTAAGTAAAACTCTTTTCTTTCAACTCAACTTTCCTTTATTCCCTGCTCACGGTTAACAGTTTGTCTTTGTTTAACAGTATTATTATGTTTCGAATTAAATCATCCCATTCTACTCCTATTTTGTCACAATAACAAAATCATTTATATTAGGCCCAAAAAAAATTATTTTAGACCCAAAAATTTGTTTCTTGTTTAAAAAATTCTTTTCTGGCCAAAAACATTAATTTATTCATTTACTGATTCAAAATAATTCATTTTTGGTCAAAAAATATATTTATTGGTTGGAATTTTTGAAAAATAAATATTTTATGTATAAATATGTGATGTTTCAAATAATCCTCGTGTGAACCGATCGCACAGGTCCAAAATGGCAAAGATTCCATTCCTTAGAATTTCCTAACAAAACAAAACCAAATCAACACCTGCCGGAAATGCGGTTGTCCGGCAGCAGTTTGCTGAATATTTCGTTCAACTTGTCTGGAAAATTTAATTGATTTGGTGAGATTTGGAAATCGTGAAATCAAATGATGTCGGACTCACTTTGCATTATTTGCGAGTCACGAGTTCCTCGAAGTTGGCCGTTTGGTATTTTTCGACTATTTGCTTCCGTCGTTCTTCTTCAGCTTGGATTCTGGTGGATTGAGGTTCCGCCAGCATCTTCTTTAGGGAATCGACAGTCACTTCTTCACCCGGATATTTCTGTAAAATCGATCAACAGTTTAAAAATTGCGATAAATTTGAGCATTTTTTTTGTTCAATATCGCCAAATTTTTTAGCAATTTCGTCAGTATCTGAGAAAATTGACGAATTTCGTCAAAATTTCACCAAACTTTTGATAAATTTCAATTAATTTTGACTAATTTTTAATAAATTACGACATAATTTGACAACTTTTGATAAATTTCAATGAAATTTAGTCCAATTTAGCCACAATTCCGCTCAAAAAACAATAAATCACAAAATTTCCTCATTCATATAACAATTTCAAATGCCCGATTAATTACTTTAGTCACTCTCGGCGAAGACGCGACACTATCCACTTCAACACTAATCGAATTCAAATCATTAAAACTATGTGTAAGCGTCATCAAACCTAAAACAAAAAATTTCTTTAAACATTTTCCACACAAAACCAAACCAAAAAACCCAAAAAATCACTTTGTTTCGGCACTTGCTCTACGTGATGAAGTCCGTTGAAAACGTCGGCAAACGAGGATCGTCCAATTCGAGTTTGTGTTCGATTACGGTTGTGAAAATGTGGAATGGAAATGAAAGGAAATTCAACGTCAACAACTGAAATAAAAATTAACACTTTGTTATTTGCTCCAAATTAATTTACCTCCAAACAAGTTAATTTGATTACCCAAACCAACAACTCGTCAACAACTCGTCAACAACTGAAACGAAATGGTAATTTGGGATGAATTAAACCCGAAAACGACTCAAGATTTCGCAGTTGTTCGGCAGCAAAGCCGAAAATTTTGGACTTATCTTAATTTTTTTCATCCCGAAAGGAACCAAAACCCACAATTTCAAACAAACAATCAATCCGCATCCTTTCCGCTTGCGTAATTCAGCATCTAGAGTGAAAACAAACGAGAACGTGTATTTGCACTTGGGAATTGTTCTACGACGGCCATGTTTGTTGATCGCTCGCTCTTGTCTTGTTTTGAATTTTACATTGTGATGTCACAACAAATCAACGATTTTTTGCGCCATCTGGTGATTGGTGTCGAAACTGCTCATTCTGAAGCTCGAGCTCAAGCTGGAATGGGACGATTTTTATGTCCAAGGCTGTATGTATGTATGAATGGATAAATGTCTGTCGGTCGTCGAACGAAGTTGGTCGCAAAACGCAGACGTCGCGTGGTCGGGAAAAGTGCACTCACTCACATTCACTCTCTCTCTCTCTCTCTCTCTCTCTCTCTCTCTCTCTCTCTCTTTCTCTCTCTCTCTCTCTCTCGCGAGATGTGACGCTAGAGCATGTCGGTCGACCGGTGACGCGAAAAAGATTAATGGCAATAACTGACAACTAATAATTAATAATCAATAATTAATTAATAATCGACGATTAATAATCAATAACCGATAATGATTAGTAATAACGACAAACGTCGTCATCGAAAATAGCGACGCTTTGTCTCCGGGCCCGGGTGGCCGAGCGGGCAGAGTTACCTGCCGTACGGAGTTGTGGATCGAGGGTTCGAATCCCGCTCCCGCGAGTTTTCGTTTCTGGCAAAGCTGTATTGTCAAACACGCATTCCATTGACATTGCCATACATTGTGCCGTTTCAGTTTGGTCCCTTCTTCGTTTCAGATAGTGATGGTGAACACTCTCCCGCGAGGTTGCGGGAGGGTGGGGGGGAGTCGAAAGATTCGGCTCTCCTTTTATTTCTTCGTTTTATTTTTTTATTTTCATTTACCGTTCTCATCTTTATTTTCATTCTCGTTTTTTATTTTCGTTTACATGTTTCTATTTTTATTTCCACGGTGTGTCGGGAGGGCGCGCGAAAACCTACTCGCCCAATCTCCGTGGTCGCATTTTCCAAATTTTGTCACTGGATTTCGCGCTTGCGGTGGGGATGGGCGCGCGCAGGCTCCGTCGTCGTGCCAGAAACTCCACTGTGTGATGTAGTCGCCGCCGCCGCCGCCGTCGTCGTCGTCGTCGTCACCTAAACCACCACCACCACCACCACCACCACCATCGTCGTCTCTTCTCTCCTTTTCTTTTAATTTTTGTTAATTTTTGTTAATTTTTGTTAATTTTGTAATTTTGTAATTTTGTAATTTTGTAATTTTGTAATTTTTGAAATTTTTATTTTTAACTTTTGAATGTACAAATGTATAAATAAATAAATAAATAAATAAATAAATAAATAAATAAATACAATAATCAGACTTTATTCTTCAGTCTTAAAAATATAAAAAAAATAAAAAAAAAAAATATTGTAAACCACTCGTTTACGGTCCACGGGGAAATAAATAAATAAATAAATACATAAATGAATGAATGAATGAATGAATAATTAGAATCGAAGAGTGGCTGTCGTCGTCGTCGTCGCCGCCGTCGCCGCCGGTCCTCTCCTCGCCACCTTTACCACCGGTCGCCCCTTTGTCGTCGCCTTCGTCGTCCACCGGCTCCGTATCATCGGCCATCGCTCCCATCCACTTCTTCTCCACCCTCTCCAACATGTTCTCGAATCGTTCCTCCGTTCTCGCCAGCATCGCTTCCAATTTTGCCTCCGTCCTCGCCATCATCTTCTCGACCATCGCCTCCAGCGCCGTCTCCTCGCTCTTCTTTTCACTCGGTGTCGGTGGCGGCGGCGGCGGCGGTGGTCGCGCAGACGCACCCCCTCGACGCAACTAGCGAAAAAAAAAAAAAAAAAAAGAAAGAGAGAGAGAGAGAGAGAGAGAGAGAGAGAGAGAGAGAGAGAGAGAGAGAGAGAGAGAGAGAGAGAGAAAGAGAGAGAGAGAGAGAGAGAGAGTGAGAGAGAGAGTGCACTGTTCACGCGCCCACATGCGTGAACAGTGCACTCGCCCTCCGCGCCCCGTCGGCGTAGGCGCCGGCCGTCCCCCCTCTCTCTCTCTCTCTCTCTCTCTCTCTCTTCCGCCCGGGAATCGCCCTTCCGCCCGTCACCGAATTTTGTCAATATCTGATAAATTTCCACAGAATTGCAGCGACATTGTACGAGATATTTCTGCCCGATTTGACGGACTTATGTAAAACATTGCTGAAATTCCGTGGAAATTTATAAAATATTGACAAAGGTTGGTGACCGACCCACGGCGCGTCGCGGCGCGTTCGGAGCACGCGACCCGATCCCCCCCCCTCCCCCCGTCCCCAAAAAACCACGCCTCGAGGAACCCCGAGGTTCGGTTTCCGACCG
Source organism: Strigamia acuminata (assembly GCA_949358305.1). Lineage (NCBI taxonomy): Eukaryota > Metazoa > Arthropoda > Chilopoda > Geophilomorpha > Linotaeniidae > Strigamia > Strigamia acuminata. The sequence continues at coordinate 7,267,052 of OX442314.1, forward strand.
GGTCGCCTCTTGATCCGACTCGGGGCGCGTCACGGCGCGGTCGGAGGACGGCCCTCGTCCCCAAAAACCACACTCCGGGTCACGTGGTCTCGCGCCCGACTCTTTCAGTTTTCCCGTTACGGGATCGTGACGGGACTGTCGGCGGCCCGTTAACGGCCCGTGCGACCCCATGCGGGCCGTTGACGGGCCGTTGACGGGCCGTTAACGGCCCGTGTGAGCCGTTACGAGATCGTGACGGGACCGTCGGCGGCCCGTTAACGGCCCGTGCGAGCCGTTACAGGATCGTGACGGGACCGTCGGCGGCCCGTTAACGGCCCGCACGGGCCGTGACGGGATCGTGACGGTCCCGTAACGGCCCGCCGACGGTCCCGTGACGACCCCGTAACGGCCTTCGTTCCCGGACTTCGGCTCGCCGACGGCCCGTACGACCTCACGCGGGCCGTTAACGGCCCGTTAACGGGCCGCCGACGGTCCCGTCACGATCCCGTAACGGCCCGTACAAGCCGTTGACGGGATCGTGATGGTCCCGTCACGATCCCGTAACGGCTCGCACGGGCCGTTAACGGGCCGCCGACGGTCCCGTCACGATCCCGTAACGGCCCGTACAAGCCGTTGACGGGATCGTGACGGTCCCGTCACGATCCCGTAACGGCTCGCACGGGCCGTTAACGGGCCGCCGACGGTCCCGTCACGATCCCGTAACGGCGTAAAACCAAAAACAGGATTCGAGATTAATGTCTATGAATGTTGTACGCGTTTTCACGTACGTGTTGTCGGTTGTTGATTTTTTCGATTTACGCCGTAACGGCCCGTTAACGGCCCGTTAACGGCCCGTTAACGGCCCGTCAACGGCCCGCATAGAGTCGTGCGGGCCGTTAACGGGCCGCCGACGGTCCCGTCACGACCCCGTAACGGCCTTCGTTCCCGGACTTCGGCTCGCCGACGGCCCGTACGACCTCACGCGGGCCGTTAACGGCGTAAAACCAAAAACAGGATTCAAGATTAATGTCTATGAATGTTGTACGCGTTTTCACGTACGTGTTGTCGGTTGTTGATTTTTTCGATTTACGCCGTAACGGCCCGTTAACGGCCCGTTAACGGCCCGTCAACGGCCCGTCAACGGCCCGCATGGAGTCGTACGGGCCGTTAACGGGCCGCCGACGGTCCCGTCACGATCCCGTCACGGCCCGTGCGGGCCGTTAACGGGCCGCCAACGGTCCCGTCACGATCCCGTCACGGCTCGTGCGGGCCGTTAACGGGCCGCCGACAGTCCCGTCACGATCCCGTAACGGGCTGAAAACGGGAAAACTGAAAGAGTCGGGTGCGAGACCACGTGACCCGGAGTGTGGTTTTTGGGGGCGAGGGCCGTCCTCCGACCGCGCCGTGACGCGCCCCGAGTCGGATCAAGAGGCGACCCGGTCGGAAACCGAACCTCGGGGTTCCTCGAGGCGTGGTTTTTTGGGGACGGGGGGAGGGGGGGGGGGGGGATCGGGTCGCGTGCTCCGACCGCGCCGCAACGCGATGTGGGTCGGTCACCAACTTTTGTCAATTTTTGACAAATTTCCACGGAATTTCAGCAACATTTTACGAGACGTTTCTGCCCGACTAGACACGTTTCCGCAGGTTTTAGCAAAACAACGTTAAATTCTGTGGAAATTTATCAAATGTTGACAAAATTCTGTGCAAGTTTTGTCAGATACTTACTTACTTACGATATAAACTCGAACGTCGTCCATCGACACTCTCAACATTCCACCGGACATTTTCCGGAAGAGTTTGTCCCGATCGGGACCACGCCTCGACGAAGCCCGGGACCCGGTTTCCGACCGGGTCGTTTTTGGCCCAAGTCACGGCGCGTCGCGGCGCTTTCGGAGCACGCGACCCGATCCCCCCCCTCCCCCCCGTACTCAAAAACCACGTTTTAGCGAAACCCTTGACCGGTCACAAAACCCACCGAACACCGAAAAGCAACGAACAAAACGCGCTCGGTCGCACGAACTACTCGGCCAAAACAACATCCGCAAATTCCGCATCGCAGTCGCGATCAACGAAACAACGTATAGGCCGCCGTAATGTTAAAAAGCGGGACCCTTTCGCCCCCGACAAAATCCGCACACATACCCCAAGGTTAACCTCTGTTCTCCCAGCAACGTCTCTCTCTCATCAGACCACTCAGCTCCCTCCTCCTCTGCTAGGCCAGTCCACTCCGTGAGGTGGACGGCTCGGGGCTACAAGGCGGTGTGTGGAGTGACGCAGGTCACCTAGGGTGGCCAAGCAGTCACACAACTACAGCATTATCAAAAACAAAATGCGTATAAGAATTCTATTTTAAATAAGTGAGCCGATGTAAATATTATAACACTAGAAAAACACTAAATAATTACACCTTTAAGTACGTAATGTAAACATACATTAAATCTGATGTGTCCTGTGCGTGGATGGCTTCGGATTCCCGTGGATTCAGTCGGATTGTGTTGGAGGTGGTAAAGGAACGAGGCAGTCGTTGTAAGAACTTGAATTGGAATGCTTTATTCTTGGCTCAAACAAAAGGGGGTGGAAGTGGGTCAAGCCACCGGTCACTTATTGGAGGATGCGCACATCTGGTTTGACCGGTGACATCACAAATATTGGAGTGGCAAACACTCCAAAATCAATCCAAATATATCCACATTCCACAGTGACCCCACTTCACTTTATCATTTATTGTAACAGCTGAAGCTTCTAGCAACTCAATTTTTGAAGAACTGCTGACAGTAAAAATGGAAAAAATTCAAGATAACATATGCCGAGGACAACCATATAAGGTAATTTTAATAGATTAAAATTGGTGATTGACAGTCATTGATTTTTTATTTCTTGCATTTAGCTTTCCCTTACATTCAACGATTTTGGAAGACACTTTGGTGTAGGAGCGCAATATTCTGGTGCAACATCTAAAATTTATTTGAGTTATGAGAAAGTAATATTATAACCGGAATTTAAATGTAATCTGCATCACTGTATTCTGTTTTAAATCCATAGTTCGTATTCCTTAATTCACCTATAAATCCTTGCGGCAGTGAAGATGAATTCAAAGAATGTTATCGGAGTTGTTTATTTAGAGAGTTTAAACAGCATCTAAAGTGCAGGTGAGAAATTGTGACCGATTATCGGCCACTGCAACACGCCCACATGGCCCAGCCCAACCCCACCCGCCAGGTGGCGTTGACGGTTGAGGGATGGTGACCAGGATGACGTCATATCCGGTCACCAACCCCACAACCAATGGGAAGAGGTACTCTCGTACCCATGGTGCAAGAATGAGCTATAAAAGGCCCAACATCCTGTTTCTGGCCAGAGTTCCACAGGAACGGTCCTGACCAACATCAGACCGGTCCACACTCTTGTTCACCATGGTGTCACTTAGGGACTTGGCCGGTTTGCCAGTCCCAGTACCGTGAGCGATTACCATGGGCCAAATGAACATCGACATGACCACGCCGCACAACCAGGTTAACCCTAACCACGTGTGTTCCGCGTGTGGTCACAGGTCTGCTGCAGCAATGCCTGTCCGGGATAGAATCCCGGCTGGGCCCCCAATTGTGAGAGTGGACGGACATTGTTCGGGCACGGGAATGCCTAAACAGCGCCGGACGCTCGACACGTATAGATAAGAGACTACAAGAGACTGTGGTTGAGGTTTTAGGCCTTTATTCAGTTGTCTAGGGGTCAATATCTTGTGTCTCTCCCATGCTCTTGCTGCATTGCTGCAGCAGACCTGTGACCACACGCGGCACACACGTGGTTAGGGTTAACCTGGTTGTGCGGCGTGGTCATGTCGATGTTCATTTGGCCCATGGTAATCGCTCACGGTACTGGGACTGGCAAACCGGCCAAGTCCCTAAGTGACACCATGGTGAACAAGAGTGTGGACCGGTCTGATGTTGGTCAGGACCGTTCCTGTGGAACTCTGGCCAGAAACAGGATGTTGGGCCTTTTATAGCACACCATGGGTACGAGAGTACCTCTTCCCATTGGTTGTGGGGTTGGTGACCGGATATGACGTCATCCTGGTCACCATCCCTCAACCGTCAACGCCACCTGGCGGGTGGGGTTGGGCTGGGCCATGTGGGCGTGTTGCAGTGGCCGATAATCGGTCACATTATTGTCATGGTTTGACACAATTAGAAAATAATTAAACATCTTCTTTGCAAGATTTCCCTTTACGGAAACAGATTTACCACTTTGCAAATGTTCAAACAACACGCACGAGCAATACAATGCTGCAATTCAAGTGATTGAAACCACAAATTCAATTTCTGGTTGCCCATGTCAACGTCCATGTCAACAAACAACTTTTTCCCCATTCACTGAAATAGGCATATCAGATAATGTTAAAACTATATCAATTTCTTTTGCAATAACTAATGACAAAATTAGCGTCTATGAAGAACGGTTCACCTACGACATTATTGCTCTGCTGTCAGACTTGGGAGGCAATCTGGGCCTGTTTCTCGGTCTATCTTTAATCTCATTACCTGATATCACTTGGTATTTATATTATATTGCATCACACATTCATCAAAAAAGACCTGTCAATAAGATTTGTCGTCTCTATGAGATATGCAAAAAGGAAGTCATTGCATATGAAGAGAAAACCACGAGAAATGGATTCTTCGAAAAGTTTAAGTTTGTGCTGGTATTTCTGACCGCAGGATTTACTTTATATTGCTTGGAAATTCGTATCAACTACTACATTGATGAACCGGTTACAAAAATCGTTAGAATAGTTGAACGTCACTACAATGAATTTAAATCAGCCACGATTTGTGGTGAAAATCAAAATGATGACATGGACGAAGCCAGATCACATTTACTTAAAAACACAAAAAAAACTTGCGATAAAATATCACCCTGGCAATTGTTCAATCAGGAATTGTCACTGAAAGAAATCTGGAAAACACTCAACATCCACGACACAATTAATATTGAGAATGAGGTACTTCTACTCAGGGGCGAATCTAGCCTTTTAGGGGCCCTGGGCTTGAGCTTTTTTCGGGGCCTCTTTATCAATATACAGGGTGGAAGAAAAGTCTGTTCTCCTCAAATATTTCCTGAGCAATTGCATCTAGGCCAACTTTGATGAAGCAATCGTATAGGAAGTTGAGTGAGAGCAATTCAATGATGTCATCAAATTTGACCTTGAAGGTCATTTTCAAGGTCATTCACTTGCTAACTTCTAAACTAATCACGCTAGAGCAAACTTTCCAATTACAAAGTTGTAGAGCACAATCAAATTAGTACTATCCAATTTATCTTAGTCATCTTAAGATAAATGATTTCTTTTTAAAAAGGAAACAAATCAGTAAAAAAATCAGCAAAGTGAAATTTTTTATTCTTGTGAAAAAAAAAATTATTGAGGCATTAAAAAAGATAGTGATTTTTCTTGTGTACTTGCACAATAATGCACATTTGAATAAATTTATTTAAGTAATTCAGTATTTTTGTAGTAGAAATTTAATTTCTGCCTCAATGGCTGACTTTATTTCAGCTGATTTGTTTTCATTTTAAAACGAAAACATTTAACTTAAGATGACTAAGATAAATTGGATAGTACTAATTTCATGGTGCTCTACAACTTTGTAATTGGAAATTTTGCTCTAACCTGATTGGTTTAGAAGTTAGCAAGTGAATGACCTTGAAAATGACCTTTGAGGTCAAATTTGAGGATGCCATCAGATTTGCAATGAATGATTTCCTCTATGAGTTTTTTTTCAGTTTTCTGATATCTCAAGTATTTTGGAAATTACTTGGGGAGGTTCAGACTTTTGGGACACCCTGTATACCTAGGTAGTACAATGAGGTACACACAGCAGTTTCCGTTACGGAAATCACTAAGTGACATCAAAAATACTCAATGACGTAAAAAAAAGGTCAAGAAGACGCCAAAGGATGCCAAGAAGACGCCAAAGGATGTCAAGAAGACGCCAAAGGATGTCAAGAAAACGCCAAAGGATGTCAAGAAGACGCCAAAGGATGTCAAGAAGACTCCAAAGGATGTCAAGAAGACGCCAAACGATGTCAAATGACACAAAAATCGATATTATTTTTACACTTACACGTTTTATTGCTTCTTAAAACATAACATACTATACTTTTGTTGAACTCAAGGTTTCCCCCCAAATTTCATTGGTCGAGCCTCATTACTACTAATTCCAGACTGTATACTACCACTAGGAGAAGTAGTTCTGACTTTTATTTATTTCTGTGATTGTTATAACCATTTAAGTTAATATTACTAGTAGGTTGATTTTTCTCATTAAAAAATGTTATTTCCACTAACAAAATAAAGTTGTGGGCACATATAAATGCCCAACTCATATTTTTCCTGTTTATTGGTTGCTTTGTCTGGAAAGCAATCGATTACAATGTCTGTACATCAATTGCAATTCTGGTGTTTGGGTCTATTTTTTTGGATCAGTACACCAGTAAGAAGGCTCGACCAATGAAATTTGGGAGACATCTTGAGTTCAACAAGAGTATAGTAAATTGCGTTGTGTCTTGGGGGTTCTGGGCTCAAGCCCTATTTGCCTTGATGTAGATCCGCCCCTGTTTCTACTACTACAGTACAGCCTTGGACATAAAAAACGTCCCTTACCTGCTTGAGCTGGACTTCAGAATGAGCAGTTTCAACTTTAATCACCAGATGGCGCAAAAAATCGTCGATTGTTTCTGACATCACAATGAAAAATCCAAAACTAGAAAAGAGCAAGTGATCAGCAAACATGGCCACCCGTTGCAAATACACGGTTCGAACGAGATAAAATTAGTAACACCATCATAGCATTTAATTAATTCTGTTTGTTTCCACTCCAGATGTTTGAAATTGTGAATTTTGGTTCCTTCCGGGATAAAAAAACAAAGATAAGTCCACGATTTTCGGCTTTGCTGCCGAACAAGTGTTGACTATTTTTCCGTGATGAGGAATTACGATGAGATGTTGGTTTGGGTTATGAAATTAACTGGATACATTTTAGGTCCCGAAAAGGTAATTAATTCGGAACAAATGACAAAGTATTAATTTTTTTTTTCAGTTTTTGAGGTTGAATCGATCGCAAACTCGAATTAGACAATCCACAACGTTTTGCCACTTCATTTCAGTAAATCACCGTGGATTAATAGCCCACTCCTGCTCACCATCAAATGCATCACTAGGAATCTAAATAGGTAAAATTCATTCCTCTGGTAATTTATTTTCCATTTATTTATCCATTTATTTGTTTATTTTGTAGGTTATTTTTATTTTGGGAGCAAAAAGTTGATTTTCAGAGAGTTGTGCATTATTTGCTGGCTATGTGTTGGAAAACAACTTTAAAACCAGCTATTAAAGTATTTTTATTTCTTTATTATTTAATGGTTTATAACTGATCTATTTGTTTTGTTTTGTTAGGAAATTCTAAGGAATGGAATCGTTTTGGACCTGTGCAATTGGTTTGCCATGAAGGAATTGCAGTTCAATTTATCCGTGCCCAGCAGAATTATTCAACTACACGAGGATTATTTGAAACCACAAATTTCTCAAAAAATGTATTTTTTTGCCAAAAAATGTATTTTTTTGCCAAAAAATGTATTTTTTTTGCCAAAAAATGTATTTTTTTTGCCAAAAAATGTATTTTTTTTATCTAAAAATCTATTTTTTTTTACCCAAGAGTCTATTTTTTTCAAAAAAATCTATATTTTTACCTAATAATGTAATTTTTAACCCAAAAATGTAATTTTTTAACCAAGAGTTTAATTTTTTACTTAAAGAATGTATTTTTTTTTGAGTAAACATCAATTTTTCTTATCTAAAACTGTTTTATTCAATTAAAAATTGTATATTTCAATAAAATCATTTTTTTTGTTTGCCTACAGTTTGTTTTTTGTCAAAGAATTTACTTTTTCATCTAAAAATAAATTATTTTATCAGACTATTTTTTTATCAATAATTTTATATTTTTTAAGCGAAATATTCATTTTTTAAAGACTAAAGTTAATTTGTTTTAAAAAATGCATGTTTTTAGTTTTTAGTTGGTTTTTTAATACAAAATTGTTATTTATTTTATAAAATACAATTTTCATATGAAATTGGTGTGCTTTTCAACTTAAAGATATAATAAATTGTGTATTTTTTGGGTCTAAAAACCCATTTTATACAGATTTTGTGTATAAATTTGTGATGTTTCAAATAATCCTCGTGTAGTTGAATAATTCTGCTGGGCACAGATAAATTGAACTGCAATTCCTTCATGGCAAACCAATTGCACAGGTCCAAAACGGAGTGGGCTATTAATCCACGGTGATTTACTGAAATGAAGTGGCAAAACGTTGTGGATTGTCTAATTCGAGTTTGCGATCGATTCAACCTCAAAAACTGAAAAAAAAAAATTAATACTTTGTTATTTGTTCCGAATTAATTACCTTTTCGGGACCTAAAATGTATCCAGTTAATTTCATAACCCAAACCAACATCTCATCGTAATTCCTCATCACGGAAAAATAGTCAACACTTGTTCGGCAGCAAAGCCGAAAATCGTGGACTTATCTTTGTTTTTTTATCCCGGAAGGAACCAAAATTCACAATTTCAAACATCTGGAGTGGAAACAAACAGAATTAATTAAATGCTATGATGGTGTTACTAATTTTATCTCGTTCGAACCGTGTATTTGCAACGGGCGGCCATGTTTGCTGATCACTTGCTCTTTTCTAGTTTTGGATTTTTCATTGTGATGTCAGAAACAATCGACGATTTTTTGCGCCATCTGGTGATTAAAGTTGAAACTGCTCATTCTGAAGTCCAGCTCAAGCAGGTAAGGGACGTTTTTTATGTCCAAGGCTGTACACTAAATTCTAAAAACATGCACCACATTGAACATTTTTTTGTAGGCTTATTATGGATATGAAATAGCTCTAAACATATCAATGCATCCTCTTTCACTTCCCTTTGGTAATTGTTCACGAATAAACACAGGTAATTTAACTAATTCAGTATACTGCTCTATGAATCACCTTTGTTTTTTATGCTACCAACTCAATTTATTTATTTATGCACGGTAGTGTGAATTATTTCACTTTTTTAAATTCCTTGGTACATGATGCATCAGAAAATTATTCTAACCTTTACTCTGTTTTTTCAGAAAAATCAATTGACCAATCTGCTTACCTTATAATTACACTTCAATATCTGTTTCCTCCTGGAGTATGTGACCAGCATCTAACGGTAATACGATAAGACGGGCGGATTGAGAAGTAATATCGGACTGGATATTTTTGGAAACAATAGATCATTGGAAAATTACGACATACTGCAGTTTGACTTCGCCAAATTAACAACGTTATAACGTTACTTTGGAATGCTTTTTCTCATAGAGGGAAGCAACCATTGTTACGATCACATGATTTTATCACCTAATCTCATTTTCCAAAGGTCTATTGGGCCTACTGATCAAAATTCAACCGGGAGACTAAGCTTATTATGCCGTTTCTGACATATGATGTTGTGACTGGTATAGTCTTTGCGAAGGTAACCTTTTGTGACTGGTTATCTTGGTTTGGGACGCATACTCACCTAAATAATGACAAGAGACTCCATATTGTTGGTTGTTGGCCTTTAATATGTTTGTCTCGAGGTTGGAGAATCCCATCACCCCCGTGCAGGGGTGCCGTGATGGCACACCGCACCGGCAATCGACCCGTCACACATAGGGTCTGAACCCCATGTATGACGAGGTCGGTTAAACATAAAATTTGTTTTGTACTTACTCGAGTATGACCCATGCAGCCGCTCATGGAGGCTGTAGCAGGGCCATCGTCATACTACTGAGCGTCGCAGTGGTGAATGGTGAGGAGAGCAGAGTCAGCACAGGTGTCCTTGCTGGCGTCAGAATCTTTATCACATGTCTGGTCTCTACGATGGTGACGCTCCCTCTCTCTCACCACACCACTCAACTCCCTCCTTCCCTATACTTTCCTATACTGGGTCAGTCTACCCGCAAGGGGCTGACCTTAGGACTACAGGGCGGTGTGTGGCAGTGATGTAGGTCACCATGGGTTGGCCAAGCGGTCACAGTTGATTTTTTAAGATTTGTTTCAAACTTGTTACACCCTTTCTTTAGGGCCCGGGTCAACGTCCAAGTATCCATGCTAGCCCTTCTGTCTGACATTATTTTAAATTATAATTATGTCTGTACAATTTGTTAGTTTTTCCTAAATAATCTGGAAGAAGAAGTTAACATTTTGTCACCTTTGGCTTTACACTATGGTTAGTTGAACATGGTAACACTTCGAGCCTTTACGGTAATAAATTAAACAAATTCACTGGAAAAAAATATGGCTTTACACGTTTTTTAATTGCTGAAAAGTTAATGTAAATTTGAACTTTCGGCTTTGTAAAGTCACATTTACAAAGATTGTAAATTTTTGTTTTAAACAATAACTTTACAAAATTAAAAAGACATTTTACAATGAACACGCACAATAACTTTAAAGTTTGTAAATTTTGAATTTGTCAGATTTAACAATAAATTTAATTTAAATTTAATTTAAATTTTCAGTTTTAACAATAAATTTAATTTAAATTTAATTTAAATTTGTCAGTTTTAACAATAAATTTAATTTAAATTTAATTTAAATTTGTCAGTTTTAACAATAAATTTAATTTAAATTTAATTTAAATTTGTCAGTTTTAACAATAAATTTAATTTAAATTTAATTTAAATTTGTCAGTTTTAACAATAAATTTCATTTAATTTTAATTCTTTTTTTAATTTTATGTTTGTTAAAAAATTAAATTAACTAATTAAAGTTTTCTAAAAACAAACATAAAATTACAAACATTAAAATTACTGCTAAAAAAATTAAAAAATAAAAGTAAAAATTTTCACACACTGTCGTGATTCGACTTTGTGGTTAAGAAATACAAATACTTTGTCGGGACAAGCAATACACTTTATTATTAACTTAGGAATAATTAATACAGTCAGATAAATGTATGATTGATGGTCTCGGATCCTGTTGCGAATACGAGTTGTTGCTAAACAATTAGCCCTCAATTGTTTAGACTTACACGTGGCTTCTGTTGTTGTCTAGGGTTATATTTTTTACACTTCGCGAATCGAGTCAGTCTCAATTCGCTTAGCAGTTTGGATGTGAAATCAAACGAGGCCTACTTCGTTTGGGACGCGTGGCGCGCGTGTTAATTACCGCCAAAGTGTTAGGTTGAATCCAAACTGAATCCGTCTTGTTCCGTACGCGTGGTGCGCAGAATTCTTTCGCCAATGCGTTCGGTGAGCCCAAACTAAACGAGATCCGTTTCGTGTGGAATACGTCTTGCGGAACACGTGGCGTACGTGATTTTCTTCGGCGATCGATTGGCGATTCGTATCGATCGTGGATTAGTCCCGAAATTATGTTCGGTTGACACGTGTTTTCGAACAAACACGCGGGAATTCGCTTCGTGCGAATTAAACGATAGATTCGGATATTTATTCTAACGTGGATTGGCCACGTTAAATAAATGCGGCTTGTTGCTTACAGTTGATTTTATCAGCGGGCACCGGTCCTCGATCAATCCGATGAAACGGCCTGAAAGGTGAGGAAAGTGGTGCTCTTGCTGAATTGTGGTAACTGTAGTGTCATTTCCGGTCAAGCTTCGGTCTTATATACTGACCGGAAGTGACGTCATATATAGATTATTCTGATTATTCAGATCCGCAGAAATGCGAGACTAGTCAATCTAGTCTATTTCTAGTAGCGCTCCTGGCGGTCGGATTCATCAACACGATAAATCTTATCAATTTATCTTCAGGTGATTCGGAATCACCACACGTCCCTCCCCAAGAATAAACTATCGGGACCAAACCAACGTTTGCAGGTTGGCCAAGAAAACTACTTATTTTATGAAATAATTTACATCTGAATAAACTTTTTGTGATGAATTTAAAATGAGAACGAGAGATACTCAAATTTTTAAAATAGGTCAACATAACTGGCCTTAGTCTTGGGGATAACTGGTTATTCCAGTATCGCTGGACTGCTGAGTTTTTTCTCAGCTTGGTGATTAGTTTTTTGATCAGTTCGAAATCTATGGGTGACGAGATTTGCGCAGACGGAGTTATCTTTATTCCGCCTGCGAACGCCAGTTTTTTGCCATGTTGTCAAATTTAGCGGTGAATTCCTTCATGATTCTCTCTTGTTCTTTACCGAGCATTTTCAGCAATTCTTCTCGCTCTGCAACTTTTTCGTTGACTTTTTGCTTTGCTCGTTCAGGACAATCCTGTCGCCAATGGCCGTCCTCCCGGCAGAAGTTGCAGGGACCGCTCTTTCCTCCCTCTCGGTTGACTGGTCCCTTCGTGTACTCTCTGTAACAAGAAGACGAGATCAAATCTAAATGGTCTTCCGATCTATCCTCAGCACTAGACGTCTTTGTTTGGTAAGCGTTCCCAGGAGGCGGTATGGGGTTTGACCCGCTATTATTCCTTTTTGATAGAAGTGGTTCGATATTTCCGTTTAGGTAATTCCGTGATTGGAGCAGCTTAGTTGAGTCTATGCTGCGCTCCTGTATTCGTTGCTGTCGAGCCACTCCTAGAGCTCGTTCTTCTTTTGTCAGATTTTCGTTATACCGAGCATTTACTTCGGTGTGTTTTTTCTCGACGAAAGCTAGGATGGCTTTGAAATTATCTCCTTTAGGAGCGTTCATTTCTCGTAGGACTTTGGTTGCGGTTTCGTTTAGTCCTTGTTCGAAGAGAGCTTTCTGAGCGTGTTGGTCAAATGGTTTGTCCATTTCACGGAACAGGCTGTCGGCTCGTTGTACGTACTCTCTCAGAGTTTCCCCGGGAGCTTGCTTCATAGAGCTTACTCTTTTCTGGATTTCCTGGCTCGTCTCGCCATATTGGTTGTGGAACTTTATGACGAAGTCTTCCCAGTTTCGGGGTTGGACATCAGCGTACCAGTTTCGGGCTCGATTTATCAGCATTTCTGGTATCCCGCGTGAAACCATTTCGTCGGGTTCCGCTCCCAAACGATTAATCGTCAGGGCGACTTCGTCCAAAAACAAGTTGCCGGCGTTCCAGGATCCGTCGAACTTAATTAGTCTCAGGGTCGTCCACTTGATGTTGTTATCCTTGCGAGAATACAGCCATCGGTCCGCGGAGTAACGTTTCAACAATACTTCGCTTCGATCGTCTTCCTCGATCTCTTGGCCACGGCTTTGTTGAAGTTTTTGGTCCATGGCCCGAAGGAGTTCGTCTTTCATCGTCCGTAGTTGGTTGCTTAGCGAGTCAGTCTCACTAAGCAGCGGTGATGATCGTGGATTGTCGGAAGGGAGGCTTGGGTAATGCGTACCGTTGCCCGTCAGTCCGAATTGATTGTGTTGGAACGACGTTTGTCCTGATGATCCCGCGGTGTTCGGGTTATTCGCGAGGTCTTGCGCTATGGTTGAGTTATCGGGGTTCGCTTTCTCTGGAGCGGAGGTTCGGCTCAACTTTGTTCCGGGCGGTATCAGATCGTCCAGTCGGGTCCCCGTGAGGGCTCCGTCCACTTTTTTGATAAAAACGTAGGAGTCTCTCCCAGCATATGCTTCGGCGGCGTGTTTCTTTTCGAGGTGGTTTTTAACGGCATTAATCTCCTCGAGCGTCGGCATGGCTAGTTTATTACGACCTGCTTCGTTTCGTATCTGGTTCTTTTGATTTATACATCTGATTAGTTCGGCGTTAGGGTCGCTTGGGTTAGTATTACTGGTTTGGCCAGTTTTCATTGCGAATGAGTTTTTCATTGCCCATGATTCAGCACCCTGATTATTTCTTCTATCTTGTATAAACGCCTCGTAGAGTTCCTTCTTGACTTCGTCCGATTCGTTTACGATACTGTCTAGTCCGGTGACTCGGATACTGAGGTGAGATGTCAGAGAGTCGATGCTTTCGCTGTCTGAAGTTTGCTCGTCGTTTTTCTTGACCGGGGGTTGAGTTGAATTGACCCGGCACCGTTTCTCTTCTTGATTTGTAGAGTTTTCGGCTGTTCGTTTTTCCGTTCTCTCGTTGACCAGATCGATCACCCTACTTAATTCTTCGTAAGGGTCCTTATCCTGATCTATCTCGATACCGTGAGCGCAAGCCACTCGCGTCACTTCGATGGCCTTTGCTACTAACTCCTTTGCTGAAGGGGATCGCTCTGGGGAATTCTGCAAGGAGTTTGTCTCCGAGCGTTGACCCAACCCATTGCTTAATGGCTGGATTTCATGATCTCTTGCCATTTCTCGTTCGATGATTCTTTGTTTTGCTAGTAATTCTCGGGCCAATTCTCGCTCCATTACTATTTGTTTTTCTTGACTCTCCTTGGCGGCGGCTGTTTGCCTCGCTTGACGTTCGCGAGCTATTTCTTGTTCCATTGCGGTGACTTTTTTGCGGTGCTCTTTGGCTAGTTCTTCCATTAATTCAGCCTTTCTCTCCTCCAAGGCGTCTATTCTCGCCTGATCAGCAATCTCACGTTCCATTTCGGCTCGTTTTTCTGTTATTTCTCGAGCTATTTCGCGTTCGAATGTGGCTCGTCTATCTGCCGCCTTTTCTTGCCTTGCCTGATTTGCTCGGGCTCGTTCGCGCAATATTGCGGTTTGTGTTGTGGTCGTACTATTGAAGAGGGTCATTTGATCTCTTTTGGGAATCGACCGTGGCGAATTTGGCAGCGAAATCGATGGTGTTAGTGAACGATGAAGCGTTAATCGTTTCAATTTGTTTTGACGGTCGTTTTCATCGTTTAATCCGCTGTTGTTTGGGTCATTTGGATCGTCGAAACTATGGATAGGTGAGTCCTGTCCGTTTTCTTCGATTAGAATTTCGTCGCTATCTAACTCATTGGTTGGATCGTGGTCGCTATGGATTGGTGGGTTTTCGAATGATTTAGTGAAAATATTCTCTCCGTGAGAGGTTCCTGGTCCTTCGAATTCTCTGCCCGAAAACTGGAGCTTTTTTGCAATCGGGTTAGTTTCTTCTGTTGGAATTTCAGTCGAGTTAGTCTCAACTTTGTTTTCGTGAATTCGAGCTTCCGGCGTCAAGAGTGGATCGTAGACCGTTCCATCCTGACGTTCACGTTCTTGTCTTTGCTTGTAACGTGTTTCACGATCGCTAGCGGTGGCTGCATAATTATTTGAATCCGATTTCGACATTTTTTTTTTTTTTTTTTTTTTTTTTTTTTTTTTTGATTTGACTCAAACAATTTCGATATCCCGGTATTTCTCAGTTTTGTCGTAAGGTTAGCAAATTCTATCCCGGACGGGCCCCCACGTGTCGTGATTCGACTTTGTGGTTAAGAAATACAAATACTTTGTCGGGACAAGCAATACACTTTATTATTAACTTAGGAATAATTAATACAGTCAGATAAATGTATGATTGATGGTCTCGGATCCTGTTGCGAATACGAGTTGTTGCTAAACAATTAGCCCTCAATTGTTTAGACTTACACGTGGCTTCTGTTGTTGTCTAGGGTTATATTTTTTACACTTCGCGAATCGAGTCAGTCTCAATTCGCTTAGCAGTTTGGATGTGAAATCAAACGAGGCCTACTTCGTTTGGGACGCGTGGCGCGCGTGTTAATTACCGCCAAAGTGTTAGGTTGAATCCAAACTGAATCCGTCTTGTTCCGTACGCGTGGTGCGCAGAATTCTTTCGCCAATGCGTTCGGTGAGCTCAAACTAAACGAGATCCGTTTCGTGTGGAATACGTCTTGCGGAACACGTGGCGTACGTGATTTTCTTCGGCGATCGATTGGCGATTCGTATCGATCGTGGATTAGTCCCGAAATTATGTTCGGTTGACACGTGTTTTCGAACAAACACGCGGGAATTCGCTTCGTGCGAATTAAACGATAGATTCGGATATTTATTCTAACGTGGATTGGCCACGTTAAATAAATGCGGCTTGTTGCTTACAGTTGATTTTATCAGCGGGCACCGGTCCTCGATCAATCCGATGAAACGGCCTGAAAGGTGAGGAAAGTGGTGCTCTTGCTGAATTGTGGTAACTGTAGTGTCATTTCCGGTCAAGCCTCGGTCTTATATACTGACCGGAAGTGACGTCATATATAGATTATTCTGATTATTCAGATCCGCAGAAATGCGAGACTAGTCAATCTAGTCTATTTCTAGTAGCGCTCCTGGCGGTCGGATTCATCAACACGATAAATCTTATCAATTTATCTTCAGGTGATTCGGAATCACCACAACACACACCAGGATTTGAACCTGTGTAGAAAGATTCCTAGTCCATTGCCTTAACCACTGGACCACAACTACAAACTATTATTGTCTTCATGAAGACAGTCATAAAATTCCTGGATGTGACCATGTGACCAGAAAACAACTCCAGAAAAAATAGTTCTGGATTAGTGCTCCAGAACTATTTTCCTGGAGTTGTTGCTCAGCAACCAGTTGTTTATCATATCCCTACACACAGTCTTTTCACTCAAAATGTCTACTAAAGCCCAAAAAGAGTACAGATTTGGGATAATTACCATGGTTAATCAGCTGACCATGGAGATTTAAAAATTTAGGCAATTATTAAGCTCACTTTAGACATCATTTGGCCAAAATTTGGCCAAAATCTAAAATGACTTATTCATGTGGTTCCCTTGTTAGTTAAAATTGTCAATACAATTGCAACAAATTTACTATTTTTAAGAATAAAAATTAAAAAATTCATTAGAACACAATAGTTAAGCAACATTGGGTCTGGTTAGTACTTGGCTAGGAATCACAGTTGTTTATTTCATTCTTGTCTGATTAAGATATGTTTTTATGGCAAGAACATCTGCCACCCGCCTCTAACTGGGTTTTCTGTTGTTTTCCAAGCTCTCGGTGCAAATGCAAGATTGGGTCCTTAAGAAAGTCATCCCACAGATCGCGCTGGTGTTGTATAATCACTGCATATTAGTTGTAAGTCCTCATAACGCTCTGTACATGTGTGTAATCCGAGACTGTTATCTTCGGATTACCGCTGTTGTTTTCATTAAGCTTTATTGTATACATCTGATGACAGATGGAGCTAGTTGTTTTTTGTAATGGCTGGTTGCCATGATGATTATAAAACAATTGTAAACCTGACTCACCCTGAAAGAAACTTGATACGCCATGAGAACTGTGATTACCCTGCAAAAATGGAAGATCCATTTAAGGATAAAAGAGCTGCCAAATTTGCTAAAAAGAAAGAGGAAAAGAAAGAAAAATGCAAAAAGGAAAAGTTATAATGTAGTGTCTACCAACAGAACAATGGGCCTCAACTTAGGAACAAGGCCTACTTGTGGTTGACAGGTGGCTTTGTGCAGGATTGTATTTCGACACCTCTTGGGTAGAAGGTACCTTTGTGCGAAGCACAACCTGCACACCGACATGTGGCGGTCGTACCTATGATCAAGTTCATTGGTGGGTTGCAATAGGTTCATATTTTAAAATCATTTTATAAAAAGGCCTATGGTTTTGATTAATTGTTTGTGTTCAGAGTGCCATTAATGTCATTAAAATCACTTTATTGTTAATTATAATATTATCACAAATAAAATTAATTTTTTTATGCGTAGAAGTGCAAGCTTACAAAAATCTCAAGTGTGTTATGTTCCAACTTATTAAAATATTAAAATTTATAGTGTCTCATGAAATGATGAAATCAATCGGCTCTCCCTGGTAAAGGATAACCTGAGACAAACGGGCACCGTCAAAGTAAACATTTTAGTAGTTTTAACAATCAATGGAAATAATTTAAAGAAAATAAAAATGAAATAAAATAAAATGATTATAAATTTTCTTTCTAAAAAAATCAATTGCCAACCTATTTTTTTTTTATTGTCATAATTTTCCTTTTAAAGGATTGGCATACTAGTAGAAGAGGGTCACTACAAAACAAGGGGGTACAGTATGCCCCAAATAGCTTTACTATATATAATATAAATTGTTTTGTTATGTTAAAAGGTACAAGACAAACCCACAAGCACCAATAATACGTAAAACCCGAGTTTTGAATGCAGCTACTGTTTACGAAATGATTGGACCTTTGGACCATCTTTAAATTTGGTACCCAGGCAATCACTTGCTCCCCTGTGCTTAGCAGCGACCCTGGCTGGGTTTGTTTAACAAACATAAAATGACAGGAAAAAGACATAAAAATGACATAAAAATGACAAAAAAATGACATAAAAATAACATAAAAATTACTTAGAAATGACATAAAAATGACACAAAAATGACATAAAAATGACATAAAACTGACATAAAAATGACATAAAAATGAAAAAAAATGACATAAAAATGAAAAAAATGACAAAAATGACATAAAAATGACAATTTATTGTAGAAATGCACAGCAGTAGAAGAAATAGTCCGTTTACCAACAGCTCAAACAAACACACAACTGCCATTAAACATCTAAAATATCTAGAGACAACAAGTTAGTAAACAAACGATAAAATTGAAAAACAAACATGTTCATTATTTATTCTATGATACTTGGCAGTTTTAGACAACCACAAACTCGATCAGCTTAATAAGAATTTATTACAGAACCAAACAAAGAACAGTCGATTCTGAAGTGAGCAAAGGTAGACACCTATTAACTTTCCTTTATCTTCTTAACACCACCAAAAGCAGGTAACATCTCTCAATATTTACATGTTGTTTCCAATACACTAGTTTTAACTATCTTCTACTAGTATACCAAGTAAGATAGAATGCAGACTAACACTTCAGTGAGCAGGAACAGGCAAAGATTAAGACAGCTACGTCCTGCAATTCACCGATTGTTGAAGAATGATGCAAATAAACTCAGATGTAACTTAATCGGCTTTGATGATTTTGTCAAAATCAAACATCATGGGTGCAAGCGTCGCTTGTTTTGGCTTGTTTTATTCTTATTTTGCACATGCATGCTCACCTATCAGACTAATGATAGAATAATGCATTACTTGAGTTATCCAACAGTTGTTGATGTAATGAGCACATCCGAAGAAGTTATTTTACCAAACTTGATGATCTGTAGCAGCAATACGGAAGAAATGGGTAGACTTTGGAATAAAATTCATAATGAAATCGAAGAATGCTTTGATATGTTGAAAACTCTAATGGCAATCCCAACACATAATATAAAAGAACTTTGGCGAGCGACTAATTTGACGAAAGAAGTAGTGAGCATAAAAATAAAAGTATAAAAACATTTTTATGTTATATGTTGTCATTTTTATGTCATTTTTATGTCATTTTTATGTCATTTTTATGTCATTTTTATGTCATTTTTATGTCATTTTTATGTCATTTTTATGTCATTTTTATGTCATTTTTATGTCATTTTTATGTCATTTTTATGTCATTTTTATGTCATTTTTATGTCATTTTTATGTCATTTTTATGTTATAAACAACATTTAAACTCTTTATTCTGCACAGGGATATTCTAATTCGAACACAACAGTCGTTCCAACAGAAACTGGCAATATTTGGGGAATATGTGCAACAATTCAATGTCGTAACTATAAACAAATACATAGCACTATCTACTCAAGTACACTTTATATCATTTATTGACACAGCCAAAGGTTTTAGCAACTCTTTTGGAGGACAAGTACTGACAGTAAAAATGAAAAATAACATTTGTCCTGAAGAGCCATACGAGGTAAATTTAAAAATTAAAATTCTTATTTAAATTCCTATGTAAATTCTTTTATGCATATAGGTTGTACTTACACTCAATGATTTTGGAAGACACTTTGGCTTAACAGTGCAATATCCCGGTGCAACATACAAAACATATTTGAGTTACAAGAAAGTAAAATTTTAACCAGAGCTTAAAATTACTTACTTGTTAGTATATATCCTTATCCTGTTTTGAATTTTTAGTTTGTATTTCTTAATTCACGTATAACTCCATGCTCCAGTGAAGATGTATTCAGAGACTGTTATCAGAGTTGTTTATCTAAAAAATTTAAAAAGCATCTAAAGTGCAGGTAAAAAAATTGTCATGATATTGAACAATCAGAAAAATAATTAAACATCTTCTGTGCAAGATTTCCCTTTACCAAAACAGATTTACCACTTTGCAAATGCTCAAACGAAACACACAAGCAATACGAAATTGCAAGTCAGCTGATTAAAACCACAAATCCAATTTCTGATTGTCTCTGTCGACGTCCATGCGAACATTTAATATTTATAACGCACACTGATGCGGACATAACAGATGATAATAAAACTACATCTATGTCTTTTGCAATAACTGATGACAAAATTAGTGTGTATGAGGAACGGTATACCTACGACGTTATTGCTCTTCTGTCAGATTTAGGAGGCAATCTAGGCCTGTTTCTTGGTTTATCGTTACTCTCATTACCTGAAATCACTTGGTATTTATGTTATGTTGCAACAAACATTGACCAAAAACCACCCATCAATAAAATTCGCTGTCTGTACGAGATATGCAAGAAGAAAGTCGTTGAGAATAAAGAGCAAACCACGACAAATGGAGTATTAGAAAGGTTAAAGTTTGTGCTAGTATTTGTGATTGCAGGAATCACTTTATATTGCTTGCAAATTCGTATCAACTACTATATTGATGAACCGGTAACAACAATGGTTAGAATAGTTCAACGCCGCTACACCGAATTTCAGTCGATCACGGTCTGTGGTGAAAAACAAAATGATGACATAGACAGTGCCAGAGATCACCTACTGAAACACACTAACAATACCTGCAATGAAATATCGCCCTGGCAATTGTCAACAATAAATTGTCATTGGATGAAATCTGGAAAACACTCAATGTCCATGACACAATTAATTTAAAGAATGAGGTATGCTAGTATGGTGTATTACAAATACAAACATAACAACGAAATCATTGTTGTAGAAATATTATGGATTTAAAACACCGTTAAACGTATCAATGAATCCCATTCCACTTCCCTTTGGCAATTGTTCACGAATAAACACAGGTAATTTTACTAACTCAATTTCATAAAATTCACTGTTCATTTCACATTACGGTATTTTGTATAGTATAAATGAAATACCTTTACTGGTATATAAACACACACAACACTTTTATTGAATACATTGTCACGTCGTTAATTTCGACTGGAAACAATGGTTTAGAAAAATTAGGTTTTCAGGGGTTTGTATTAATCAAAAGATGGGAGGTCCACAGGCGCCACAACCCTTAAGACTTAACCATGGTGGCAGCTCAGTAAAGACAGCGTCTGTTTGTGAATCAGCCCGGGTGCAGGATATCAGCCCGGGCGCTTGCAAAATGGCTAACTGTGATATACGAATTACGACCGAAATACTATGTCCCACTGAGGGAGAGCATAGTCACTCACAAAAGGCACAATGAAGGATATTTTCTTCTCCCGTGTTCACAAATGTTGTGTGTACGCACTCACAGGTGCCTGACAGCAAACCGCGGCTTCACGTCAGGAATGCAAAAATAAATAAACAATTGAGACGACAAATACTTTGTATTTGTATTTGTCCAGAAATACAAATAAAGAAAAAATAAATAAAGATTATCCAAAAACTTAGGAAAAATTAAATTATTCACAAAGATAAAAGGATTTTTTGTGTCAAGACAAAACTGTGACAACACTTTTCAACATTAGCTTCATATAAGGAAGTGATAATAGCATGAATGTGCCAGGGGGCTTCCGTACAATAATGGGAAGTTGACATGATTGATACAAATAAGATACTATACAAAAGTATAGGACATTCAGCACATTTTAGTGTAGCTACTTTTCATATTTTGTTAACATCCTGGAAATTTGTCTTGTCTGATTGATAAGTTCTTTTTCAGAAAAATCATTTGACCAATCTATTTACCTTTTCATTAAATTTCAAAATCTGTTATCGTCAAAATTATGTGACCAGCATCTAAAGGTAATTCAACACAGAGGTAGATTGTGGAATAATATCGGCCTAAGCTTAGGCATTATTGGAAATATTGGGTCCATTTATGGTCAATCTGTTCCTGACATAACAATTCATTTAATATTCATTAGGTTCTCTATTTTTCCTTCTGTTACTGCCTTAATCCTTCAAAACATAAATTGCACAAAATTATTCAGAGATCCAAAGATGAATTAGAAACATTAAAAAATTAATATTTTTAATTACAATTGATTAATTTTCGATTTAATTCTGACCTTTCAACCTACAATATGAAAATCCTTTAAATATTATTTAAACTCTAGGTTTGTGCACACAAATTTTTATTCATTGAAGAGTTTAATGCAGCATGCTCCCCAGCAGGCTCCACAGCAGGCTCCACAGCATGTTCCCCAGCAGGCTCCCCAGCAGGCTCCTCAGCAGGCTCCCCAGCAGGCTCCCCAGCAGGCTCCCCAGCAGGCTCCCCAGCAGGCTCCCCAGCAGGCTCCCCAGCAGGCTCCCCAGCAGGCTCCCCAGCAGGCTCCCCAGCAGGCTCCCCAGCAGGCTCCCCAGCAGGCTCCCCAGCAGGCTCCCCAGCAGGCTCCCCAGCAGGCTCCCCAGCAGGCTCCCCAGCAGGCTCCCCAGCAGGCTCCCCAGCAGGCTCCCCAGCAGGCTCCCCAGCAGGCTCCCCAGCAGGCTCCCCAGCAGGCTCCCCAGCAGGCTCCCCAGCAGGCTCCCCAGCAGGCTCCCCAGCAGGCTCCCCAGCAGGCTCCCCAGCAGGCTCCCCAGCAGGCTCCCCAGCAGGCTCCCCAGCAGGCTCCCCAGCAGGCTCCCCAGCAGGCTCCCCAGCAGGCTCCCCAGCAGGCTCCCCAGCAGGCTCCCCAGCAGGCTCCCCAGCAGGCTCCCCAGCAGGCTCCCCAGCAGGCTCCCCAGCAGGCTCCCCAGCAGGCTCCCCAGCAGGCTCCCCAGCAGGCTCCCCAGCAGGCTCCCCAGCAGGCTCCCCAGCAGGCTCCCCAGCAGGCTCCCCAGCAGGCTCCCCAGCAGGCTCCCCAGCAGGCTCCCCAGCAGGCTCCCCAGCAGGTTGTTGAGATATTCCAGTTTGAATCTGTGGCACCAGATTTGGAAATTTAGTACAAGTCTTTTTTGTGCTAACTTATCTTCAAATGGTGGCTGCTCGAAAACTAAGAGGGGTAGACACTTGTGGTTTTCAGGGTTTGTTAAGGAGAAAATCGTCTTTCTTTTGGTGTAAAAACCATTAAAATCTGTGCTAAAAAAAATTGGGATTTGTTCTATCCGTAGTTTGGGCGAATGTGAATGTGATGCCAACTTCAGCCTGGTCTGATTAGACAAAAAAGGACCTAAAAAATTGATTTCCCAGGTTGGAATTTGCATATCTGGTACCGCTGCAGAGATATGGGCAGAAAAATAAGTTTTTGAAAAGAAAAAGTTGTCAAAAAACTCAGTTTTCTGCCGATATCTCCGGAGCCCCAAGACAAGGCCATGCTAGTAAACTTAATCAATCATTCAGTTTTTCTTAAATGACCTGGAAGAAGAAGTTAACATTTTGGCACCTTTGGCTTTCAACTAAGAATGGTTGAACATAGTAACACTTCGAGTGTTTAAGGTAAGAAATTAAACAAATTATATAACTGCCTACACTTTCAAACCTTGATTTTATGAAATAGACTATTCGTAGAAATACAAAGCATAATCCATGTGAAAAGAAAAAAAGTGCTTATTTCAAGTGTAAAAATGCTTGTATCAATAACAATTCATTTTACGCAGTTAACTGCAGGTAGGCTAGGTCAAATATTTTACTTTTCACTCTATCCCAATTTTGACCTGTTTGCAACACATTCAAACAATGCATAGACCTTTGATTTACAAGTATGTATACTACTCTTTGTTTCAGATTACCTTATATGGGGAGACTGCATTTGCCAGCTTGTAACACATCAAAGGAAATTACTGCCGCTCATTTAACGTACTTAAAGAATTTCGACTCTAATCAAAAACAATGCAAATGTAAACAACCTTGCGAAAACAGTTTTAACAAAATTATGTTGCATGGAAATAAATTATTAGTTAATTTCCACACAATAATACTTATTCAATTACCAGATACTTTCTTAGAGAGTATAGAAGAGCAAGAGGCATATCCGATATCTCAATTGCTTAGTGATGTTGGTAGCATTGTGGGATTAGGTCTGGGAATGTCATTACTGTCTTTCTACGTTTGCATTTTAAATATTTACAATCGATATCGCAGTCAGGAGTTGGGTTGTCAATTTGGTCCCAAAAGAGCCAGTAAAATATGAATTTGATAAATCATTCTATGTGCAAGAATATTTTAAATCTTTATGTCATAATAACAACAAATTTGGTATTTGTATTTTTAAGTATTAAATAAATAAAATTTTGATTCCGGCTTCATTCTTCATTATGTGCATACATATCGGTCCTCCGCATCAACTTCTTGCCGCCATTTTCACATGGGTGATCGCGACCGGTCTTCACCTAGCAGGCCACCTAACGACAAAATTGCCAGTGGAAATAAATAAAAGTAATCATGTCTATAGACATTTACAGAGAAAATTTTTTTTTGATTAAATTAAACGAATACAACAAATAAAATGACATTTTAAAAAATGTCACGTTTCTGAAATTTTGTATGTGTAGAAGTGCTAGGTTACAAAAATCTCAAGTTTGTTATGTCTCAATTGATCTAAACTTTAATTACTTATTACAATATTAAAATTTATAAAGTCTCATGAAATCAATTGAATGGAATTAATAAAACCTCATGCATATTTCCACACGTAGACATTAAATATTAATTGCTTCTCTCTCCATATAAACCATATCGCAACTACGACGCCCACATCCTGCTCAGAAGATCTTCCACAAGCCGCCAATCAACTTATTTCACCTAAATACAAATTTCATCCATTTAAAATGAAATACTTAATTATCTTATTCCTTGTTATTCTGTCGTGCTTGGGTAAGTTATATTCTGCACAAAAATAATCAAATTATTCGTGAACATTAACATGTTTTAATTTGATTAGCAATCACGACTAATGCGCAGGCCTGTGACCTTAAATATTGCAAAGATACTTGTAAAACTGCTGGTCTGAAAGGTACTTGTATACAGCGTGAGTGCGTATGCGTTTGAGGGATGAGCCAAAAGTGTCCAAACCTCCGGCTCTCCCTCATAGAAGACACCCTGAGACGTACGGGCACCGTCAAAGTTAACATTTTAACAATTTTAACAATCAATGGAAATAATTTAAAGAAATAAAAAAAAAATAAAAAAAAAATGATTATGAATTTTCTTTCTAAATAAATCAATTGCCAACCTATTTTTTTTAATTGTCATAATTTACTTTTTAATGGAATGGCATAGAAGAGGGTCACTACAAAACAAGGGGTACAGTATGTCACAAATATCTTTACTATACTATAAATTGTCTTGTGATGTTAAAAGGTAATAAAACACACTCACAAACATCCAAAACACTTAAAACACGACTTTTTGAATGTAGCTACTGTTTACGAAATGATTGAAAATTTGTATCACCTTTAAATTTGGCACCCAGGCAATCACTTGCTCACTCTGTACTTACTTGTTAGCAGCAGCCCTGGCTGGGTTTGTTTAACGAAGACATAAAATGACATGAAAAAGACAAAAATGTGATAAAAATGACAAAAATGACATAAAAATGACATAAAAATAACACAAAACAAATCAGCTGAAGTAAAGCCAGCCATTTTGGCAAAACTTAAATTTCTACTGCAAAAGTATTCAATTTCTTCAATAAATGAATTCAAATTTTCATTATTATTTAACGAAACAAGAAAAACCGCTGTCTTTTTTTAATGCCTAAATTATTTTATTTTTATAAGAATAAAAAATTTCAATTTGTTGATTTGTTTTCCTTTTTTTTAAAAAAACTATTTAACATAAGGTGACTAAGATAAGTTAGATAGTATTAATGTGATGGTGCTCTACAACTTTGTAATTGGAAATTTTTATGTATCTTAAACGGTTTAAAAGTTAGAAAGTGAATGACCTTGAAGATGACCTTCTGGATTAAATTTAAAGTCACCACTGGATAGCCCACCATCGACCACCTATATGACCACATCAATAGAATTGATATATCTTCGGTCATTTTCAAGAAAAAAAGCGGTTTCTAGACTTTAAAATCACCCTGTATACCGTAATATGTATCTTTTTAGTTTCGACGAGGCAGTCGAACAATGGATCATCCAAGATGGCGCCTCCAGTTCCGCGTGGTTGCAGAGAACAATGGAGTCGTCTTGGCTTCGCTGATGCTTGTCTCGGATTCGTCCACCGGACCCGATGGAATGCTCAGAGAGCCTAATATCCATGCCTGTTGTCATTTCCCCCCAGGACACACACCTGCTTACTGAGTGGGTTCTGAGAAAAGGGGAAAATGACCCTTTTCTATGGTGACTCAAAAAGGGGTCAACACCAAGAATTTCTTCTTGTGTTAACCCTGAATTTTGGGGTCACCACAACATTTATAAAGAAATAATTTTTTTGGATTATATTAAACGAATATAACAAAACTTCATGCATACTTCCACACGTCGTCATTAAATATTAATTGTTTTTCTCTCCATATAAACCGTATCGCAACTACGGCATCCACATCCTGCTCAGAAGATCTTCCACAAGCCGCCAATCAACTTATTTCACCTAAATACAAATTTCATCCATCTAAAATGAAATACTTAATTATCTTATTCCTTGTTATTGTGTTGTGCATGGGTAAGTTATATTTTGCACCAAAATAATCAAATCATTCGTGAGCTTTAACTTGTTTTAATTTGATTAGAAATCACGACTGCTGCGAATTGTGATCCTCAATTTTGCAAAAACTCTTGTGGAACTATTGGCATGAAAGGTGTTTGTGGTGGACCAAAAGGGTGCGACTGCATTTGAGGGAAAAGCCAAAACTGTCTAACCCCGGCTCTCCCTCATACAGGACAACCTGAGACAAACGGGGCACTGTCAAAGTAAACATTTTAACAATTTTAACAATCAATGGAAATAATTTAAAGACAATAAGAA
Source organism: Strigamia acuminata (assembly GCA_949358305.1). Taxonomy (NCBI): domain Eukaryota; kingdom Metazoa; phylum Arthropoda; class Chilopoda; order Geophilomorpha; family Linotaeniidae; genus Strigamia; species Strigamia acuminata. The sequence continues at coordinate 7,294,060 of OX442314.1, forward strand.
GAAAATAAAAAGAAAATGGTTATGAATTAGCTTTCTAAATAAATCAATTTCCATCTTATTTTTTTTTAATTGTTATAATTTTCTTTTTAAAGAAAAGGGTTACTATCAAACAAGGGGTACCGTATGTCTCAAATAGCTTTACTATACTATAAATTGTGTTGTGAGGTTAAAAGGTACGAAAACAAATCCCAAAACACCCAAAACACTTAAAACACGAGTTTTGAAACCAGGTACTGTATACGAAAGGATTGGACCATTGGACCACATTTAAATTTGGCTCCCAGGAAATCACTTGCTGCTCGCTGTTAAAGTATTGCAATAACGGGCGATACGCGCAAATTGCACTTTTGTAGCATTCTTCAATTATTCAGTTTATGTTTGTTATCGAGTGCATGATGCCATACTGTGGCGGTGTCTTAAACACAGGGCAGCATGCAACCTACATTATATAGTTGAGTATGTTGTCACCAGACTGTGGCAACGTAACCTCGCACCCATAACATTTCCAATATGGCGGCGCACATGGACAATCAGTGTTAGGTGCGGTACGCCCATCGTGGACCACGGTACAAGTGCGCAGTACATGTGCAGATTCCAAAAAGTACCGCGGTCCCGATATGCGGTACACAGCGCTGCCGCACAAAGTACCGCGGTCCTGATATGCGGTACACAGCGCTGCCGCACAAAGTACCGCGGTCCTAGTAGCATATTCGCAGAACATACCCGATTTCGGCAACAACGGTGGCCAGGAGTGACTAATGACTCAATAACTTAAAAATCACCATCCAACCTAATCTAACTTAACCTAACCTAACCTAACTGAGTCACACAAAGCAAACCAAAGCAAAACAAATCAAAATAGCAAGCAAACAGACAATAAATTCAAAATTTTACTGCAGAATTTTGATTTTCAAGTTATTGAATCATTATAGTCTCTCCTGGTGCATTGTTTTTGGGATTTTGCAGTAAATTTTGCGGTCCATGTAAAAACGCGAGAAAACACGGGATTTGCAGTGTTTTCCCTCGTTCTCAGTTTTAATCGTTTTTTTTATAGTTTTAATAATTTATTATTTTTAATTACTCTGGTTAGGCACACTCCCCAGGCACACCTCGCCCAAATTAGGCTGGGGTGAGTTGCAAATTAACATAGAACACATGAAAACACATAAAAAGATATAAGAACAGAAAAATGTCGTAAAAATGTCATGAAGTGACATAAAAATCACACAGTTTATGGTACAACGTACAAACACAGCAGCAGAACCGATAATTTGTTTACACAACAACCTAATCATACATACACTGCCATTAAAAGTCTAAAATATCTAATATCTAGATCAGCGGTCGGCAACTGGCGGCCCGCGGGCCGGATCCGGACCGCGGAAGGTCGAAACTTGGACCGCCAGATATTTTTTATTATATATTTTTTTGGTATTTTTGTTGTTTTTTGGTGTTTTTTTAATTTTTTTGTTTTTTTTTTGGTGTTTTTGGTGTTTTTTGTGTTCTTTTGTTTTATTTTGTTGTCTTTTTCTGGACCTCGAAAAAAATTTTTACTAGTATCCGGACCCCACTCAAAATTACTTGCCGACCCCTGATCTAGATAGTAATTATGTTTACGAAGCAAGCCAGTTGGTAAACAAATGATAAAAATGAACAACAAACGTTCATTTTTATGATACATGATAATTTAAGACAACCATAAATTTGATTGAGGAAATAAGAATTTATTACCGTAACCAAACAAAGAACAGTCGATTCTGAACTAAGTGTTGGTAGACACCACATTATTTCCCTTTATCTTCGTAACACTACCAAAAGCAGGTAAGACATCAAAAACTATGTTAAACTGAGGAGAATCTCCCCCGAATATTTGTATACAAATAACGTATTTACAAGTCATCATATGTCATTACAGAATATTCATTTCAGCCAAACTTGAATTCTGTACGATGCAGAATAATTTTTTGGTGGGAAAACTACGTCCGGTAATTTACCGATTGTTAAATGACGATAAAAACAAACTTCGATGCAACTTAATTGGTTTGGATGATTTCGTAAACAGCAGACGGCACTGGACAAAGCGTCACATCTTTTGGCTGCTTTTATTCTCATTTTGCACATGCGTGCTCACTTATCAGACTTATGATAGAATAATGCAATACTTAAGTTATCCTATGGCTGTTGATGTAACGAGTAAATCAGAAGATGTCATTCTTCCACAATTGATGATCTGTAGTAGCAATACGAAAGAAATGGCGAGACTATGGAATAAAACTTACATTAAACTCAAAGCTCAACCGGATGAATGCTCTGATATGTTGAAAACTCTGATAACAAACCCAGCCTACAATGTAGACGAACTTTGGAAAGCTGCTAATTTGACGAAAGAAATAGTGAGCATAAAAATAAAAGTAAAAAGATAGAATAAAGCATTTTTTATTTGATCAATTAAAATGATTTTAACCTTTCATTTCGCACAGGGATATTCTAAATCAAGCAAAACAGTTGTTGTGGCAGAAATTGGATACATTTTGGGAATGTGCTCAACATTTCAATTTCGTATGTATACTGTATAACCAAAAATGTGTCTATCTAGCACTCTAATTCAATATGTTTTATTGCCACAGCAAAAGCTTCTAGTGACTCATTTGTTGGACAAGTACTGACGGTAAAAATGGAAAAAAGTTATGATAACATATGCCCTACAGCGCCATATTGGGTAATTTTTAATGAATTAAAACTGTGATTTGTATTTATCATCTTCTTTTTGCAATTAGCTTTTCCTTGCATTTCATGATTTTGGAAGACAGCTTGGCATGGGAAGACAATTTATCGGTGGAACAAAAAAAGTTTATTTGAATTACAACAAAGTAAGATTTAATCCAAGAATGTACATTTACTAAGGTTCGCTTAATTTTGTTTACAATTTTTAGTTCATATTTCTGAATTCACCGATAAATGAATGCTCCAGTGAAGATGAATTCAGAGAATGTTATCGAAGTTGTCTATTGAAAAGATTAAAACAGCATTTAACATGCAGGTAAGCATACTGCACATCAGATGGTATCGTACAATTGTTAGTTTTCATAAATAAATGTTCACACATCACTTTGATAAATAAAAAAACCAGTATAATGTCCAAATAGTTTTAGATTACACACAAACGCTTCATCACCGACATTCACAAGTGCTATCAATCCCACAATGCAATACAAACTCAATATTGTTACCAAACCCGTCCCATAATCCAACATAATCTCGAACCCACAATAATTTTACAAACAAACTCTCTAACAACAATCAAAAACATCGCCATCAAAAATCTTTTTTGCTAGATTCCCCTTCATGAAAATTGATTTGCCACTTTGCAAATGTTCAAAGGACATAAACATGCAATATGATGCTGCAAAACAGCTAATCGAAACCACAGATCCAATTTCTGTTTGCCAATGTCGACGTTCATGTGAAAAAATAACTGTTACACCATCCACTGAGACAGGCATGGCAGATGATAAAAAAGAATTTTCCGCGTCTTTAGAAATAACTAATGATCGAATGAGCGTGTATGAAGAACGTTACACCTACGATGTTATCGCTCTACTGTCAGATTTGCTGCGATCCGGGTTTTTATCTACTTAATTTCTAATAAATTAAGCAGAAACCGCAGGTGAATGCTTAACAAGACTTATATCGCGGCCGAAACTTGTCTAGGGTTAAGTTTATGGAAATAAAGGCACAATTTAATATGGTAATAAAAATCACACAAATATTTATTCTTTAAATTACAATATATATTAAAAACGATGGAAATATCACAGAATGCGACAAGTCGCAAGAATAAATGAGCGGGAACAATGGAAGGGCTTGCAACGACTGTTGCAAGCTACAAAGCGCTAAAATGGCGCTTAAACAACACACAGTTGTTAGGCGAAGGCGAATTGTCTTCGTTTGCTGAACTCACGAACGATGGTCGAAGACGATGGTTCTCGTGGGCTCCTTCTACGGCTCGTGCGACGGCTCGGCGGCGGTGGTTGACGGCTGTAGGCGTCCGGCTCTCGTACGATGGCGGTGGCTGTCGTTCGCGCGGCAGCGACGGCGATGGTTCACGATCGTCGGGAAACTTCTACTTCTCGATAGCTGGAATTAGCGACGGCTAATTCAAGCTGAATTGCTGGCTTTGTGCGTTTGATACACAAAGATAGCAGGCGAAACTGAGTTACAACGGTCCTCTATCAATACTTTTCTTTCAGGAGCAAAAGCAGTGATGTTGAGGTTGTTGTTGTATTTTTCAGAGTCCCGATTTGAGCCAAGACGCGAGCCCAGCACGCTTCAATATTGCGCAGAAAACCTGCGCACTTAGCTCAAATGGGTGCAACTAGTGGTTATTACACCATATTGCACCATAACGGCTAATAACCGTTTTCACCCCGGACAACCTGGGGTGATATGTGCCTAGAGAGGATTTCTCCCCTCGGTCACATGATCTGACTTGGCGTGTGCCACAGTCAAATTAATTAGAAGATAATTAATTTAATCTTCTAAGTTGGTGAATATTTTGAGATCACCACACATCCCCCCATTTAAGACGAATCTTACATGGAGAGAAAATGAACGAACCAATTTATGATTCGTCCATGTTCTGAGTTCGCTCGGGCGTCAACGGGCGCATCATATCCGTGGTGTCGTCCCTCGGGTTGGACCGCTCGTTAACCGTACACAGGTCGCGACCTGCGTTTGGTCCGGAGACCATTCCAGGGTTGACATGAAGCCAAACCTGGATGATTCTCGCCGAGTTCGCTCGGTTGAAAAATCCTAGCGCCGCAAACTCTATGGGATCCTCTGGCGCCAATCGTGCTCTCAGGAGTCGATCGTGGAGCACTGATGGTGGGCTTAACACCCGGATGTGGTCCTCGAGCCACATAAACACCTGCCTCGACAACTTGTGGTTGTTGCTAAGCAGTGTTCGCGTATCCGGCGTCAAATAGAAGTGCGGATACAGGCGCATCAGGGTCTTGAAAGCCGACTCTTTTTTCAGCGGCTTGACCTTCGTCTCCGGCTTGGCTGGCGGCGGCGGCGGCGGACGTGAGTCTTCCGTCGTGGCATCGTCAAAATGGCACTGCGGGCCCAAGAAAACCAACGCGGGTGCGGAGGTTGACGAGGGTGTGACGCCTCGTCCCGGTGCTCGACCCACACCGGGGAGCTGACGGGTTTCGACTACCCGTTGAACTCCGGCTGGAGTTTGAGAACTTCCGGCGTTCTCTGGCCAAAATGAACATCCAGCGCCCTCTTGGGCCGACTGGAAAACAGCCAGTGACGCAGCTGCTGTGGCGCTTGTAACTGGAAGCGGTGGTCTTCCGGCTATTCGCGCCGTGGCCTTCGCAAAGGACCACTCGGTTCGCAACCGAACGGCGGCCTCTTCTTCGGTCTCACCGTTTGCTACGACTTGCTTTATTAGCTCGGCTAAGATCGTAGGCGGGTCGAGCCTGAGGTGGTACCACAGCTCGACTTTCTTCTCCGACAGGCCCATCGGCGCGGTCCAAAGGTACGTAATGGCCGCTAACGCCTGTCCTGGCGAAGGAAGAACACCAGGGTACAACACCCTAGTCATCCCCGGAATTAGCTGACGCTGAAAATCCATCAGGCGGGGATCATCAATGGTCTTGATGTCGGAGAGTTCTAGCCTTTCAGCTAGTCTCTGCCAGTCCTTCTGCGACTCGGCGATCTGGGCGCTTTGGTAGGCGTCCAGCTTCTTGAGCACTTCCTGCTGCGCTCTAATGGGTTGCTGCTCGTAGCAGGTCCATTGTGGGCCGAACGACTCACTGAAAAATGGCCGGAGTTGCAGGTTGCTCACTCCAGCCGGCAAGCGGGAAACATAACCATGTTCGGGCAAGCGGCTAGCGTGTCCAGGTACTGGCACGCTACAGTCGGGAGAGATATCACCGACAACACGTCTCATGGCGTATGGAGTAGCCGGGTTGTCCACTTTGAACGTGGAGGCGGTTCGGCTACTTCGGGCGGACTTAATTGTGGAGTCCGATTCAAAACTTAACGAAGACGACGAGCCAAACGACTCTGGTGTCCGTCCTCGTCGCGACTGCGGGCGTGATGGCTGCGCGTCAGTCGAATATGGGCGCGATCGCCTCTGTCGCTCCTCTCGATCGCGACTCGATTCGCGGAACATTGGTCGGACTGGAACCGGCGGAGGGAGTTGCCCCACCCTCAAATCCTCGTCTTGCGGCGGAGGATTGATGGCCGCTGGGGCCGGAATTTCATCTTCTTGATAAAAAGGGAGAGCGCAACGCGCTTGCTCCTCTGCCTCGTGTTCTCGAGCCAGTTGTCGATTTTCGTCGACGCGAAGCTGCACCGCGGCAGCTCTGAGTGCTTTGGACGGGAAAAATCCCGGAAAATCGTTAAAACACCCGGCGAGCGCCAACTGGTGGAGCTCGGTTTGTGTGACGGGAAGTTGTGGGTTCCCGTCACGAACGGATTTGCGATACCGTTTAACGACTTCGCGTTGTGTCGTTTTGAGGTTCTTCCTCAATTGGGTGAGAGCACCGTAATTAATTCCGGTACTCTTTAGCGCTCTTCTGCGCTCGTGACGCTCTCGTGGCGTCACTGGCCACTGGTTGTGCAGCAACTCTGCTGCAAGCGGTCCTGGGGGGCTCTCGTCGAGCGTCCACTCGATTTCGTCGACACCGTCCACGTGAAGGCGCTCGATGAACCGGCCTCTTGCTCCGAATCCTTGCAGAGCCGATCTGCTGAAGTCGTGGCGCAGCTTCCACCACGTGTTGTTTGCCGTCTTCAGTCTTCTGATTTTTTCGGGCAACGCCGCTCGAAAAATCAGCGGGTGCTGAGTCGGCACGTGATCGGGAAGCGCGAATGGCGTTTCTCGATCCCTCTCGATCTGTATTCGAAGAAAAAATAAATAAATTAGTTTATTTAAAAATAAACAAATAATTTCTTATTTGAAATATTTTTTAAGCTTAGCGCTTGTGGCTGTGAGTCACTAAGGGATGTTGGTTGTCATGGCAACTCCCTTCGCACATGCTTGAAGCACGTGACTTTTATAGCCGCCATTTTTATTTTTTAGCGGCTTGTGTTTGAAGTCAGGAAAAGTGAAATTACTCAATTTTTCTGACTTAAACACTTGGTAAAAATTTATTCTAATAATTTACCCGTTGTTGAAGCGTCAATTGAACGTCTTCATTTGCCCCTTCCATGGGCATTTCTCCGTCCGCCTGGAGTTGGATCGCTTCCTCGTCCATTCTCTTTCGTTTTCCGGTAATTTCGGAAATTCTTTCGTCTTGAAAGAGAAATAATACATAAATCTTATGTTTTATCAAATTTTTCATACAGAAAAATTACTTACGATCAGGTTGTCGAACTATTCGGGTCGTAACGTAGGCGATGCGATGCATACACTCTCGAAACTTTTGAAAAAGTGACTAAGTTCGTTGATTGCAAACACGAACTTGGATTAGAGACGCTTTGTGACGTCACTAATTATAACGTATGATTAACGTTGTCATTCGAGTGGGTACTACGAATGACGTCACGAGATTGCTTTCTCGGATCTTTTGGGTAAACCTAAAAGGTGAAAGACAACACTATGTCTTGGCTCGCGGAACGCGAGATCTCAAGTTGTACTTTGACTTTCGCGAAGTACAATCCAACTTGTTTAGATTGTCATCAGCATCGTCTCCAATGTCAGATGAGTTATATACTTCATTGTTTGAAATTTTCTCTTTTTCTAAAAACATTTCCTTTTCTAGATTTTCATCAAGAGAAACATTTTCAAGTCGCTGGTTTATTTCATCGACTTCGTTATTTTTGAGTTTCGATTTTTTACTCGATTCCGTGTTTTCGACAGGAATTTTGGATAATTTAGCATCATCCAAGGTATTAACAATATTCTTTGTTTTTTGACCCACTTCCTCCCCTTCCAGCCAAATTTCTTGGTTGAAAACGGGAAAGTACGGCATTAATTCAGTGCCGTGAACAGCTGGATAAATTTTATTATCACTCAGCCGTCGAAGTTGAAAGGCGCCTCCTTGTAACCTTTTGATAATTACATAAGGCCCATTCCTTTTCGGTGAAATGCCTGCTGCTATTCCTTTAGCGGCATTTGAGAGAATATGAGACTCTCGCCAGACTAAATCATTTTGTCTGAAGTTGTCGAATTTTTTATCTGATTTTTCAGCTTCGACACGGCGTCTCAAATCTAAGACGTGAGACATCATATGCTGATACGTCTCTGCAATTATTGTTTCTAATTTCTGAACATATAAATGCGGATTTTTTGGATCAATGACTAAAATTCCTTCCGGAATTCTTGGATCCCAAGGAATTCTTAATTCTCGGAAAAAATTTAAGAAAGCAGGAGAATAATCTCTGCCTCTTGTTACAGTTGTTCTCAAACTGAATGCAAATTCGCGTAGATACTCATCCCATTGGTCATGAATATCTAAATAAATCGAAACTAAATATTTAATATCTCGATTGGTTCTCTCCACAGGATTGCTTTGTGGATGATAAATCGATGTCGGTGTTCGCGACATGTCGAATTTTTTGCAAAATTCTTTATAGACCTGTGATCGAAATTGTGGTCCATTATCACTTATGATTTGTCTCGGAAATCCGAAAGTCATTGATAAGTGATAAATTGTGTTGGCAACTTTTATTGCCGTTGGATTACACATTGGAAATAATTCGGGCCAATGTGTAGCGACATCTACGATGACGCAAATGTGGGTATTGTTTTTTCTGGTTCTTGGTTTGGGACCAGACAAATCCACACTGAGGCAGTCAAATGGTCCAAATGGTCCAATTTGAGCGCCTTCAATTTCGGTCTTTGATCTCGGCTTACATGCCTGACATCCTTGACAATGTTGAATAAAACGTGTAATATCACGTTTCATACCTTTCCAGGTATAAACTCTTCGAGTTCGGTACATTGTCCTCGCAATGCCTGGGTGGCCGGACAGTGGATGTCCGTGCATCAACCAAATGATTTTATAAATCAATTTTCTTGGCACAACAACTTTAAGTGCCCTACCATCCTCTCCCAATTCATCGGTGGAGGTAGGATGATAATGGAGTAGCATATCTTCTTCAATGAGATAAGTACTCGCGTGTCTTTCAAAGTTTCTTCTTTGAAGACGAGTTACTATGTAACTTGGATATTGCTTGTTTAGCAAGTAATTGCGAATATGTTGGCAAAATTCGTCTGCTTTTTGCGCTGCAATAATGTCATCTCTCGTTGGAGGATCACATTCTAATTGCTTCGCAATTTTAGCTGCAAATGCTTTAATTAAAACATTTGTTGTTGGCAGCTCGAATTTTTTAGCCATCATAGCTCTTAATTCGACGTCAGGGGTTCCTGACGGATCATGCATGTTAATACAAAAATTAATTAATGCTTGATCGTCGTCATTAACTATTATTGACTTGGGTAATTCGTTCAATTTTCCCATTTGCCAATTTCGGCAAGGAGATGGACAATATGATAATAAATCATCATTATCGCCATCGTCTTCTGGTTCGTCAGGTGCGCTGACAGGTGCACGTGACAATGCGTCTGCTATTACATTTAGCGGACCTTTGACGTATTGTATTTCGAACGAATACGCCATCAGCTCCATTTGCCAACGAGCTAATCTGCCCGACGGGTCAGATAACGACATCAACCACTTAAGTGCTTGGTGATCCGTTTGTACAGTGAATGTAGTGTACTCTAAGTATGGGCGAAATTTGCGTAATCCCCATACCACTGCGAGACATTCTAATTCTGTCACAGTATAATTCTTTTCAGCGGGTTGCAAGCTTCTGCTTGCATACACGCATGGCATTTCGACTTCTTGGCCATCCACATTTTTCTTTTGTGTAAGGGCTGCACCCAACCCTTGTTTACTGGCGTCAGTATGAACAATAAATGGCATGTACAAGTCAGGCATCTTCATTGTTTCAGCATTCGTAAGCAGGTCTTTTATTGCGTCGAATGCTGCTTGATGATGCAGTTCCCAATCGAACTCCGCATCTTTCTTCAAGAGTGGCCTTAGTGGTTCTGCCACTGTGGCCAAATTCTTGATTAGGCGGTGAAAGAAATTCACCATGCCTAGAAATCTTTGTAATTCCTTAAGATTGGTAGGAGCAGGAAATTGCGTAATTGCAGCGACTTTTTTAGGGTCTACTGCAAGTCCTTCTACTCCTACTTTGTAGCCTAGAAAAATTAATTCCTTTCTACAGAGATGCGTCTTGCCAGGGTGCGCATGTAAATTAGCTTCTGCCAATTTTTTAAACACTATATCTAAATGTTTAATGTGTTCTTCGAACGATTTGGATACAACAATTATGTCATCCAAATATGCCCATGCAAATTTTCTGTAAACGTCACCCAAAACTTTTTCCATTAATTCTTGGAAGGTAGTTGGTGCGTTTACTAATCCGAAAGGCATGACTAAAAACATTAGTCTTCCCATTGGGCTCCAGAAGGCAGTTTTTTCTCTGTCTTCAGGTCGCAATTCTATCTGCCAATATCCCTTGGTCAGATCTATAGTACTGACCCATTCGAATTCTCCGATTTCTCGCAGAATTTCCTCAATTGTTGGCATTTGAGGTGGGTTGTACTTAGTATGTGTATTGATGGGGCGAAAATCAATGCACAAGCGTGGGTCGTTTCCTGGTCGCATGACTAGGACTGGCCGCATTCCGTAATCGCCTTCAGCTTTGACGACTACGCCTTTGTCAATCATGTCTTGACAAAGTTGTCTGATTATTTCCCTTTTTTGAGGGTTTATGCTCTTAAAGGGGACACGGATGGGTTTCTCCGTGTCAAGCTCAATTTTGTGCTTAACCAGGTGTGTTTTACCTGGATCTTTAGAAATAATCCTTTTATGTTTGGATAACATCTTTTCTAATAATTTGGATTGCTCCAAATTTAAGTTAGCTTCTTCGACTAACTTTTGGATGAAATTCTCTTCATCAATTTTGCCTTGAGTTACACTTGCAGCGTAAGCTTTTGCAAAGGTCACAAATGAGGAATCGGGTTCCTCCACTTTCTCCAAATAACGTTCCAGCAACGCTTGTGGAATGTAGGGTAAATCTGCATCCACAGGTTGCGTGAAATTCCAAGACATCGTCTGTGGATTAGGTTGGATTTTTAATTTATTCATAAAATCGCAACCCAATAGTACCATTGGATACTTATTTGGTATTACGATGAACGGATGACGTAACGTGCCATGTGTCCACCGAAATGAAAGATGGATGGTTCCATCTGGAGTGACTTCTTCACTTGCCGTCGTGACTCTGACACCAGGTCCGATAGGTCGCAGATATTTTTCTAGACCTAATTGATTAATAACTGAAGTGGCTAGGAAGCTTTTATTTGCTCCTGAGTCCAACATTCCGGTTATTACACCTTTTAACGTTTCTAACTTTAACGTTGGAAGGTCATGGCTGTTTGGTATTCCAGCCACTTTGCACTCAAACTTGCGCAATTTATGATGAACTGTAATTGGAGGCTCCAAAGGCAATTCATCTAATAACTCATTGGTATCAAGAGTTGTAGCTGCAAATAACTTAATGCATTCCTCAATTCCAGGTGTCTCTGGAACTGAGCTTGGTCTATCGTCTTTAACTTCGACTTTATCTTGAATATTGGAAGTGTCTTCTTCAGTCGGGGTTTCGCCGACAATCTCCTTTTTTACATCAAGAGATCCATTTTCTTTTAGTTCAGTTTGACGAATTAATTCATCAATAACTTCTTCAACATCTTCCATTATCTTCAGATTTTCATTCTCTGATTCCGATTTCGGAGGTGACGCAGCGTCCACTAGACCTGATGGATCTGCGTCTACAAGTTTTTTCGAAACATGTCAGTTATGATCTTGACTGCTTTTTCAAACTCAGCTGTTGACACTGGTTTGTCCTTTTTAGAGGAAGGGCAGTCTTTTTGCCAATGCCCTAATTTTTTGCATAAATTGCATGGATCAGTGGCAGGCGATTTCTTTTTCGTTGCTGCTGGCGAGGCAGAACGAGAACGAGCGTCAGACCGGCGCTCTGGCGACACCGCAGGTGACTTTGAATTCCTTTCGGTATTCACCTTTGATGCGTCAAAAGAAACCTTTTTTGATTTCATTCTTGGCTTCCATTTGCCTGCAACGGGGTTATTTTTTGCTAACAACGCCGCTGCTTTGGCTAATAAAGCCAACGTCTCATCTCCTGCTTCCTCCTCCTCTTCAGCTTCTTCAGCTTCAGACGACGGAGTTTCAGCTCCAGTTATATTTGCATGTAACTTAGGAACTGAATGAGGATTTTTGACGTCCTTTTTGGAAGATTCTTTTTTCGAACTCTTCTCATCCACTTCGTCTAGAAAGTCTTCGTAACTAGGTGGCTGCAACAATTTCAAACCATTAAAGGTTTCATTGTTTTGCTCAGCGAGTCTTTTCTCTCGCTTTAAGTACGCTGACCTTTCGGCTTCTGTAAGATAAGCTTTGTACTTTTCGTCAATGCGCAATTGATTGACTTCCATGAATTCGTTTAACTCGGAGAATTTCCCCGGGTCGGGAGCGTCCGACATCATCAGAATATTTTTACTATATTCTGTGAGGCCAGCTCTAAACTGATCATCTGCTGTTGCATCAGTAACAGCATGTGGCATTCTGCCAAGCAGATTCTCTGCTCTTAGCATGTACGAATGTAAGCTTTCGCCTTTTCGTTGCTTAAGACATCTCCAAAGCGTCTTGATGTCTTCGCTCGATTCACCAAATTTAAACATAAATTGTTTAACGAAGTCATCCCACTTCGTGAAGTCTTTCCTGCGAAACCACTCCTTGACACCGCCAACTAGTATTCTTGGTACTAGATGGGCCAATGCACCTTCACAGCTAAAACTGTGAACTTTGCCTAGTTCAAATATTTCCAGCAAGAGGTTTGACCCTGCTTGCCAATTTCCATTATAGGCGTGTGGGATAACTCGATCCCATCTAATGAACTTTTCATCTGTTGTTTGATGAGTCCATTTATCAGAAGTAAATTCACTTATTTTTTGCAAAATAATTTTATCCCTTCTGCTTTTTCGCTGTTGTTGAGCATTTTGCCTCAACAACTGGTCAATCTCATCTTTCGTGTAGAAATCGGGTCTTTGAGTTCTACTACGTGTTCTGTGACGAGATCGCCCTCTCACACTGGGACGTGAGGAATCTGTATCTGACGCAGATTCATGATTCGGATTTGGCGGCGGATCAGGGTCCGGAGGATCGTCGCCATCTGGCGGACGACGGTCTCCATTTGGTGGTCCCCTTCCATTTCGATTGCCATTCGAATTGTGGTCACGTGAGTGGCCACCTCCATGTCCATCTGAACTGTCTCCACCTGGTGGGTCACCACCTGGCGGATTTCCACGGTATCTCGGCCCATCACGGATGTCGTTGTGACAATCTCGTTTTGGTGAGCCTTCTCGCGGATTATCGTGTGACCGTCCACGATCGTGTGGTTTCTCACGTTCTTTATTCTTTTTCGCCAGCAATCCAATTAATTGGTCACTATTGCTAAAGAATCTATCCGAATTTTGCGGAACTTTTGGGGAATGATATTCGGTCGGGTCTGGTTGTCGCTTTCTCTTTTTGCGACTGTGATGACTATTACGGCTTCCACGACTACTGCGTGAGTCATCACTGTCAGTCCAACTTGATTGTCGACTGACTTTTGGTTTAGCTGATGTTAAATCAATCAACTCAGGTGATTTGGAAGCACCTTTTTGCAAAACTGGGGCTGGCTTTGCAAAATTATCTTCGCCGCAAACGTCTTGTACTTTTTGTACGACTACTGCAAAGTTCTCTTGTACCGTCAACAGATCTGCGCGAAGAATTTCGTTTTCACGAGCTTGCGCAGCTAAGTCGGCACGTAATAACTGCTCTGCAGTACTTTGACTTTTGGCGGCTTGACCAGCATCAATTACGGACTGCTGTCGAGCGAGAAATACTTCGTTTTCTCGTTGTGCTAATCTCTTAGCTCTTGCTGCTTGCTCTGCAGCATGATTCTCGTAATTTCGAGAAGTGGAGGGAATTACTTCCCTCGCTCGAACTGGGGCGGTTAGTTCGGCAGTCATTAAATTTGTGTTGGCTTCTCGCAAATTTGCGTTGGCCAATCTCAAATTTTCATTAGCAATTTCTAAATCTTTTTGGGCTTGATTTAGTTGCTCGAGCCTTTGTTGTTGCTCTTCGTCAGTAATTAGCCAGGAAGCTTTTTCCTGCTCTAATTGTAACAACTTAACATGGTCATTCGCACGTTGTTGTTTTAGTTCGGCATTTTGCTGATGCATTTCTGCACGCATTCGCTCGAACTCTGCTTGCAAGCTTGTTCTGACGATTTCAACGTCTTTTTGGCTTTGTTTGCGAACCATAGCTTTGTGGATTTGTTCCACAGTCATTTCGCTAGTGACTTTTACTCCCTCGAGCCTAGCTTGCTCACGGAGTGCGTCCATCATGGTTACACGCACGGGAGAATGAGAAACTTCCATATTGGAGTTCTCAGAATCTTGTTGTGCTGCACCTTGAACCGGTGATGAATTCAGCGAGTGCTCTGCACTTGATGATTGAATTCGTAAATTCAAATCATCGTTTTGCGACTTGGAACGGCCACTTCCAGTTGGATTGTTTAAGTCCAACTGGCCGCTTGGCGGGGATGGCTGTTGTCGCTCCAACGCTTGCGTGAATTCATTCACGATTAACTGTGCCGAGTTACAGTTAGCTGTTTGATCCATAGTTTCAAACAGTTCTTGTGACTCAGTCACTTCTTGATCCACGACTGGTAGATCGATGGCCACTCGTCTCTTCGCTGGTCTGCCTCTCGGTCTCTTTTCGCCTGGAGTCGCCATTTTTCAAATGAAGACAAAGAAAGGATAGAGAAGAAAGATAAGCAAGATAAAAATGGCGGGTAAATTTTAAACTATCAAAATTTATACAATGACTATCCCGGACGGGCCCCCACGTGCTGCGATCCGGGTTTTTATCTACTTAATTTCTAATAAATTAAGCAGAAACCGCAGGTGAATGCTTAACAAGACTTATATCGCGGCCGAAACTTGTCTAGGGTTAAGTTTATGGAAATAAAGGCACAATTTAATATGGTAATAAAAATCACACAAATATTTATTCTTTAAATTACAATATATATTAAAAACGATGGAAATATCACAGAATGCGACAAGTCGCAAGAATAAATGAGCGGGAACAATGGAAGGGCTTGCAACGACTGTTGCAAGCTACAAAGCGCTAAAATGGCGCTTAAACAACACACAGTTGTTAGGCGAAGGCGAATTGTCTTCGTTTGCTGAACTCACGAACGATGGTCGAAGACGATGGTTCTCGTGGGCTCCTTCTACGGCTCGTGCGACGGCTCGGCGGCGGTGGTTGACGGCTGTAGGCGTCCGGCTCTCGTACGATGGCGGTGGCTGTCGTTCGCGCGGCAGCGACGGCGATGGTTCACGATCGTCGGGAAACTTCTACTTCTCGATAGCTGGAATTAGCGACGGCTAATTCAAGCTGAATTGCTGGCTTTGTGCGTTTGATACACAAAGATAGCAGGCGAAACTGAGTTACAACGGTCCTCTATCAATACTTTTCTTTCAGGAGCAAAAGCAGTGATGTTGAGGTTGTTGTTGTATTTTTCAGAGTCCCGATTTGAGCCAAGACGCGAGCCCAGCACGCTTCAATATTGCGCAGAAAACCTGCGCACTTAGCTCAAATGGGTGCAACTAGTGGTTATTACACCATATTGCACCATAACGGCTAATAACCGTTTTCACCCCGGACAACCTGGGGTGATATGTGCCTAGAGAGGATTTCTCCCCTCGGTCACATGATCTGACTTGGCGTGTGCCACAGTCAAATTAATTAGAAGATAATTAATTTAATCTTCTAAGTTGGTGAATATTTTGAGATCACCACACATTTAGGAGGCAACTTGGGCCTGTTTCTTGGCTTATCATTAATTTCATTACCAGAAATCACTTGTTATTTATATCATGTTGCAACAAACATTTACCAAAAAAGATCTGTCAGTAAGATTGACCGTCTGTACGATATATGTAAGAAGAAAATAATAGCGAGTGAAGAGCTTATCGCGCCAAATGGAGTCTTAGAAAAGCTGAAGTTTGTTCTGGTATTTGTGACTGCGGGATTCACTTTATATTGCTTGCAAATTCGTTTAAACTACTACATTGATGAACCAGTAACAAAAATGGTTAGAATAGCGGAACTTCGCCATAGAGAATTCCCATCTGTCACGGTATGTGGCGAAAAACAAAATGATGACATGGACAGAGCCAGATCACGCTTATTGAAACATACCAACAAACACTGCAATGAATTATCGCCCTGGCAATTATTCAATAAGAAATTGTCGCTGGAAGAAATCTGGAAAACACTCAATGTCCATGACACAATTGATATTAAGAATGAGGTATTCTAGTTGTATGTTGCTTTCCAAAAACAAACACCACAATGAAAATGATTTTTCTTATAGAAACTTTATGGATATAAAACAGCACTAGACGTATCGATGCAGCCTATTCCACTTCCTTTTGGTAATTGTTCACGGATAAACACAGGTAATTTATTAATTTATTGTATAATATGGATATTAAAGAGTATGGTTTTATCCATGGGAGCCTGGGGACTGGACACCATGGGGTGTAATGCATACTCACGTAAATAAAAGACAAGGACTCCAGATTGTTGGGTTGTTGGCCTTTAATCGTGTTGTTTAGGGGTTGGAGTCTCCCATCTACCCACTTGTTGGCAGTGCGACAAAGGCATGCCACACGAGCAACCGACCCGTCACACACAGGAAAGGATCCTCATGATTGACGTGGTCGGTTGGATATAACTATCCTGCCGTACTCACTCGTACGGCCCATGCAAGCGCTCATGGAGGCTGTGGTGGATCCGACATCTTACCACTGAGCGTCGCATTGGTGAATAGGGAAGAAAGGAGAGTCAGCACAGAGAGCACGACTGCTTTTGCTGGCTTCGGGACTTCACTTCCAAACATCTGTCTCAATTGAGACCCAGTGTTCTTCTTACTCCTTACATCACTCAGCTCCCTCTTTCCCCATACCTGGGTCATACCACTCTGCAAGGAGGGATGACTTTGGGGCCATTGGGCAGTGTGTGGACTGACGCAGGTCACCCTTGGGTGGCCAAGCGGTCACACGTACTTGTATTTGGCGCCACTATATGCATAGGGTGTGCCAGATCTAGCAGCCATTAGGAAAAATCTTTCTGCATGAAGCATCTGAAAATTAATTCTGACTTTTCCAATGTTTTTCAGAAACAACAATGGACTTGTATGCTTTCCTTTTCATTACATTTCATGATCTATTTCCTTCAAATGTATGTGATCAACATTTAAAGGTACTATAACAACATTTAGAGATACTATAACAGCATTTAATATTTAGTAGAACCCCCAGTTACCATCATTACTTCTTAAGTAACAATTAGTTACTCTTTAAATCTGTGATAGTACCTTATTTATTGAAAATTTATTCAAACCATTTACGGATAAATACATACACTTATACACCATATTTCGATTTATAATAATATTCAGTTATTCCTAAGTAATCTGAAAGAAGAAGTTAATATTCTGACACTTTTGGCTGTAAACTATGGATGGGGAAATATTGTAACACTTCGAGGATCTAAGGTAAAAATTAAACATAAACTAAACAACCTATATAAATCCTCAAATTAAGCGTCCTGTGATGAAATAGACTATACGAAGAAATACAAAGCGTAATCCATGTGATAAAAATACCAGTGCTTATTTCAAGTGTAAAAATGCTTGCATCCAAAACCATTTATTTCAAAATGTTAACTGCAGGTATGTTAATTTTGATATTTCACTTTTTTCACATGTGTATACAGTATTATGCATGGTTGTATGTAAATTTTACCAGTCTACTTTTTGTTCTAGATTACCATATTTCTGGAGATCGAATTTGCCTGCTTGTAACACAACAAAGGAAATAAATACAGCATATATGATGTCCTTAAAGAATTTTGACTTAAATAAAAAAAAATGCAAATGCAGACTGCCTTGCGAAAATCGTTTTTACAAAATTATTTTGCATGGGAATAGATACTTAAATAATTCTTTCACATTGATACTTATTCAAATACCTGACACTTTCTTAGAGATTATAGAAGAGGAACAAGCTTATCCAGTGTCCCAATTACTAAGCGATGTCGGTAGCATTGTGGGATTAGGTTTGGGAACGTCATTGCTGTCTGTCTACATTTGCATTTTAAAAAGTTATAATTGGTATCGAAGGCAGGATATGGGTTGTCGATTTTGCCCCAAAGGAGGCAATAAAATAATCACTCTGTAAAAGCTACCGCTATAAGAATATTTTAAATCTTTTTGTCACAATTGCAACACATTTGGTAATTTTAAAATTTTTTTTACTACCGGTACACACATTGAAATACAGTACTATATGGTATTTTGTAAAACAAAACATACCGGTATACTAATCTACCTAATTGTCCATTTAAACTCATTGCATTCAAAATTACATAATGATTAATTTAATTTACATTTTTCTGGCGTACTCTGTATTCAATTGTTATTATCGATAAGTGATTTAAATGTTTTTATGAATTAATAATGCAATAAAATTATTATAAGCATCAGCTTATCCGCAGTTTGTATGTATGTATGTATCAGTATACTGATCGTCCAAAAAATTAAGATTCTGAATGAAATATTGCACATCAAGGTCCACTGGTGAATCAATAAGAACAGTGCTGGACTGGCCCGTGGCCGTTGTGGCCTGTCGCGGCCTGCTGTGGCCTGTCCCAACTTCATTAATTGTGGCCCAGACACCCAGATTTCCCGGCAATAAATTTGTTCCCAGTCCAGCCCTGAACAAGAAGACCATACATTAGCGCAGCAAAAACAACAACTACCAGAGGGATTAAGAGCACCAAATTTTTGAAATACAGGCGAGAAAAGCAAGACATTCAGAAGTCTCACAAATCACAGGTGTGACTGCGTGGTGAAGGTAATGAGTGTAGCAGAAAGAGTTGATAATAACCAAATTGTTACCCAAAATTTGGCTGGAAAAACAGCTAATGTGCATGCGTGGCACACTTCGTAGTTAGCAACCTCTAATTTGGCAGTTTCATTACTAAGCAACAAGCAACAGCTTTTCATTAATAGCCGATAGCACTGACGAGAAGAAAACAAACACATTGACATTACTACATAATATTACACATTACATCAAAATATCAAAAAGACATTTGGGGTCACAACAAAAAGAGACATAAAAGGGACATGAAAGAATGTAAAACAGACAAAGATGTCGTAAATATGATATGACAATGTCATAAAAATGACATAACAATGTCATAAAAATAACATAACGATGTCATAAAAATGACATAACGATGTCATAAAAATGACATAACGATGTCATAAAAATGACATAATGATGTCGTAAAAATGACATAACGATGTCATAAAAATGACATAACGATGTCATAAAAATGACATAACGATGTCGTAAAAATGACATAACGATGTCATAAAAATGACCAAAATGACAATTCATCCTACAAAGGGACAGTAGTGGTAGAAACTGTTTGTTTACACTCAACAACTCAAATGTACTGTATACACACTGCCATTAAACCGGAAAAAAATGTGTGATGTAGATAACGATTTTACCAGAGAGCATACAGGTCAGGTTGGTAAACAAAGTGTCAAAATAAAAAACTAATACAACAACTAAACAAAGAACAGTCGATTCTAAACTGAGCACTGACAGACACCAGAGAACTTTCTATCTTTTCAACACCACCAAAACAGGTAAAACCTTAACAAAATCAGTGCTGGACTGGCTCGGCAAGCAATCGGGAATTTCCCGGTGGCCTGTGGCCTGGTGGCCCTTCCCTGTGGCCCGACCCATCCAGATTTCCTAGTACTAAATTGGTACTCAGTCCACCCCTGAGCAAAATACTAGATATGGTAAATCATCTCATAATGCGCGGATCCCACAGACCCCCGGGTCAAATAATGAGCGGGAGACATCTGGATTGTGCAATTAAAACACCCGTGCACTATGAGAGAATTTACGGTAATTACAAGTGGTTTCTAACGGTTAGCGTCATTTTAGCGACGCTCATTTTAGCGAAAAAGTCTCATTTTAGCGAACATGTCATTTTAGCGACACAAAAAACAAGATTTTAGCGACGCGACACGAGAAAAAAGTGGTTTTCATCAAAAAACCAGTAAGGTTAGGTTCGCGGGGGGTCAAGGGGGGGCGCAGCCCCCCCTTGTTAGCCCTTCTTAAGAATTAAACCTAGGTTTTTGTGTCGCTAAAATTACATGTTCGCTAAAATGAGCGTCGCTAAAATGATGGAGATCCGTTTCTAATTGACCTTACAGAAACTTTGTTGAAAACACTGTTTGAAATCAGTATATTCTGTATAGCAGATGAGATGCAGAATAATTATTTCTTGAGAAGAAACAGGCAAAGATTAAGACAACTACGTCCTGCAATCCATCAACTGTTGAAGGATGATGGAAATAAATGTGACTGGATATGGTCTTACCCACGGAGGTATAGGGATTACCACCATGGGAAGGACGCATCCTTCACGTAAATGATAAGACAGGGACTCCGATTGTTGGGTTTTGACCTTTAATTGTTGTCTAGGGGTGGGGTCACTTATCTCACCATGCGGCAGTGCCGTTGGGCACGCTACACCAGCAACTGTCCTGTAACACACAGAACCTAAGTCCCATGAGTGACGTGTTCGGTCGCTGCAGACAAACATTCTGCCGTACTTACCCAGTACAGCCCATGCGACCACTCATGGAGGCTGAAGCAGGGACATCTTCCTGCTACTGAGCGTCACAGTGGTGAATGGTGAGAATGGCAGAGTCAGCAGTTGTTTCTACTGAGGTAAGGACTGTGGAAGCTCAACCTAATCCCTTCTCACCCACTGCTCTCTCAGCAACATCTCTCTCTCATCAGTCACCACACCACTCAGCTCTCCTCCTCCCCTGCTAGGCCAGTCCACTCTATGAAGGGGACGGCTTGGGGCCACTGGGCGGTGTGTGGAGTAACGCAGGTCACTGAGGGTGGCCAAGCGGTCACATAAACTTCGAAGCAACTTAATTGGCTTTGATGATTTTATCAATAGCAATCATCATGGGAGCAAGCATCGCCTGTTTTGACTTCTTTTATTCTCATTTTGCACGTGCATGTTCTCGACTACATGGGCTGTAGATGAGTACTATACTCTTTCCACACTCAAGTGGAACCTTGGAATCTTGGCTCCCAATGGCCTAGTCTGATTACTCAGAACTGTAGTTGAACTTTTGTTACGAGGAAAAGTAGTTTCCTATAATTTTTAGTCTTTTTCAGTAGAATAATGATTGAAATGATGTACATTTAATGTTACTCTAAAATAAAAAGTAATTTTCATTTTAAAAATAAAGTTTTATGCTTTTTTATATTAAAATGCATGTCTGTTAAGTTGATTGCTTGCTTTCTATTGTTATGTCTGTACTTCTATTTATATCTATATATCTGTATAATGCAATTCTGGTGTTTTAGGTCTTTTTTTATGTATCACTACACTCGGCCAATGGGGGCCAAGATTCCAGGGCTCCTCTTGAGTGTGGAAAGAGTATACGACAGAATGTTATGTGTTATCCAACCATGCCACTTGTACTAGTAGTAACACTATCACTATATAAAACAATGGTCAAGAATGACCAATGGAGTGCACAGTGCTAGACTGGCCCGGCGGGTTTCCAAGAATTTCCCGGTGGCCTGTGGCCCGGTGGCCTGTGGAAGGCCCACCGTGGCCCTTCCCTGGTCTACCGTAGCCTGTCCCTATGGTCCGATCCATCCATATTTCCCAATACAAAACTTGTACCCGGTCCAGCCCTGGGAATGCAAGACACTCCAGCTACATAGCAACTGGAATTAGAAAATCGTCTGTGCAGAATGGGATGTGCAGTAAGAATTTAATTGTTAACACTTTGAATGTCACACCGTCACTGTGATGTGTGGTTATAAATATGGCCGAGGCTATTTCCCCAAACGTGTGGGGAAATAACATGTACCTTATTTCCCCATACATGTGGGGAAATAGTCAGCCCTCACTGGCCAGGCTGTTTCCCCACACAATCTGATTGTGATCTGATTGTGTAAACTGGAACCTCATTCTACGCTGGCAAGTGAAATTGTGAGTAATTTAATATTTTGCCACTAGGTGATAATACTTGTATAATACTTGCATAGCAGACAAGGGTATGCAAGTAACTTATTATCACCTGTTGATGTCTGATGTTTAACCTAGAGGCAAAACACGAAAGTACTCGCAATCTCAATTGCCACCCTAGAGTGAGGATCCAATTTTTTTGAACACGACTGTACCTTTTCACGCCACCACAAAAGCAGGTAAAAAGATCATAACATCTACATTTATTCTATTCAATAATCAAATTGTTTATACCCTATTTTAGCGATTGAGAGTAGCCCTCGAATTGTAGCCGCCCTCAAATTGTAGCCGCCCTCGAATAGTAGCCGCTCTCGAATAGTATTATTTAACCTCACGGACGATAAACGTACGCTTCGTTTGTGACGTTCAGACTTCGTTTGTTACATTAAACAAATGTAACAAATGAAAAACGGAAATTGCAATTGCTGACAAAAATAGCAGTTTTTAATAAGAGCCGCGACTATTCATCAACAAAATACACTAATCATCAATTGTCATTACAGAATAAACCTTGGATTTAAATAAGATACAATGCGGAATAATAATTTGGTGAGGAGACTACGTCCTGCAATCCATCGATTGTTGAAGGATGATGCAAATACACTTCGATGCAACTTAGTTGGTTTGGATGATTTCATTAACAGAGGAAAATATTGGACAAAGCGACACACCATTTGGCTACTTTTATTCTCATTTTGCATGTGCATGCTCACTTTATCAGATTTACGATAGGATAATGCATAACTTAAATTATCCTTCGGCTGTTGATGTAACGAATAGGTCGGAAGAGGTCGTTCTACCAAATTTGTTGATATGTAATAGCAATACAAAAGAAATGTCGAGACTTTGGAATAAATCTAACTCAAAATCCCAACCATCGCGTTTCGACTGCATTAACATGGTAAAAGCACTGATGGAAATCCCAACTTACAGTCTAGAGGAAATTTGGGAAGCGAGTAATTTGACGAAAGAAGTAGTGAGCGTAAAAATAAAAGTGAAAAGATGGAATAAAGTAATTTTTACTGAGTTGAAGAAAAAATATTTAAATCTCTTTATTTTGCATAGGGATATTCTAATTCAAACAAAACATTTGTTCTGACAGAAATGATCAATTATCTGGCAATATGCTCATCAATTCAATTTCGTAAGTATAATCAAAATTTACCACCATCAACTTCAATGGACTTTATTATTTATTGATATATAGCTAAGGCATCTAGCGAATCATTTGTCGGAAAAGTCGTAACAGCTAAAATAAAAACAAATTATGATGACATATGCCCTGCTCCGATATACAATGTAATTTTAATAAATTGCAAAAATAATTGTAGTCTACTTTTCTTTCTTCTGCCTTTAGCTTGGTCTTCATTTCTACGATTTTGGAAAATATTTTGGGATGGGACAACAATATGCCGGTGGAACAACAAAAGTTTATTTGAGTTATAACAAAGTAAAATTTTATCAAACAACGAAAGTTCCTATGCATCACCTTATTTTATTCAAAAATTTTAGTTTATTTTTCTGAATTCACCAATAAATGAATGCTCCGGTGAAGACGAATACAAAGAATGTTATCTGAGGTGTTTATTGAAGAAATTTAAGAAGTTAACATGCAGGTAAAAAATCAAAATAGTCAACAGACATAGTTACCATTTCCTACATCATTTCCGTTCGTTCCCTACGTTATTTCCGTTTTCTACGTGATTTCCATTTTCTACGTAATTTCCGTTTCCTACGTCATTTCCTAACCCTACATCATTTCCGCTCCTCATGACATTCCGGTTCAATTGCTGCAGCCCGCTTAGGGGAGAGAAAGATATAGTTCTACATAAAAATATAATGATTACAAGTTTTCCATCAAAGATTTCCCTTCATGAAGATCGATTTGCCGCTTTGCAAATGTTCAAAGGACATACAGATGCATTACGATGCTGCCAAGCAGTTGATTCAAACCACAAATCCCATTACTGTTTGTCTCTGTCGACGTCCATGTCATCAAATAACCTTTACACCTTCTACTGAAATAGGCACCGGAGATGATAAAAGTACAGTATCTGTATCTCTAGCAATTGCTAATGAGAAAATTAGCGTGTATGAAGAACGATACACGTACGACGCAATTGCTCTTCTGTCAGATTTAGAAGGCAATCTGGGCCTGTTCCTAGGTATCTCTGTAATATCATTACCTGATATCATTTGGTATTTACATTATGTTGCAACAAATATTCACCGAAAGACATTTGTCGATAAGATTCGTCCTCTGTACGAGACATGCAAGAAGAAAGTCATTGCAAGCAAAGCGAAAACCACAACAAATAGAGTCTTAAAAAGGTTTAAGTTTGCGCTAGTATTTGTGACTGCGGGATTCACTTTATATTGGTTGCAAATTCGTATCAACTACTACATTGATGAACCGGTAACAACAATGGTTAAAATAGTTCAACGTCGCTACACCGAATATCAGTCATTCACGATCTGTGGTGAAAATCAAAATGATGCCATGGACGAAACCAGATCACACTTACTGAAACACACTAACAAAACCTGCAATGAGATATCGCCCTGGCAATTATTCAATCATGAATTGTCACTGGTCGAAATCTGGGAAACACTCAATGTTCATGACACAATTGATATTGATAATGAGGTATGTCTGTACTAGTAGTATGTTATATTCCAAAAACAAATGCAGCAATGAAAATTATTGTTTTTGTAGGCGTTATATGGATATAAAATTAAATTAAATATATCAAAGCATCCTATTCCACTTCCTTTTGGTAATTGTTCGCGAGTTAACACAGGTAATTGTAATGTGCTTTTGCGTTCAATTTATGTGTTAGTTTTTATTATTGTCACTCTTTACCACCCAGCTTCACTCTAAGTTTTTATTATGGCATTTATTAAATTAACAGCATTACCATATTTTATGGATTCTAAGATGCACTTTTATTCCCATACTACCGGGTGGCCCACATAAAAGCGGCCCGAAAATGTGTGTATGTAATATTATGGGGCCGCTTTTATGTGGGCCACCCGGTAGCTGTGACCGGCCATCCGTTGCTGTGGCTCATAAATAAATCTCGTGGAAATAAATCCCGTGGAAATAAATCCCGTGGAAATAAATCCCATGGAAATAAATCCCGTGGAAATAAATCCCGTGGAAATAAATCCCGTGGAAATAAATCCCGTGGAAATAAATCCCGTGGAAATAAATCCCGTGGAAATAAATCCCGTGGAAATAAATCCCGTGGAAATAAATCCCGTGGAAATAAATCCCGTGGAAATAAATCCCGTGGAAATAAATCCCGTGGAAATAAATCCCGTGGAAATAAATCCCGTGGAAATAAATCCCGTGGAAATAAATCCCGTGGAAATAAATCCCGTGGAAATAAATCCCCTGGAAATAAATCCCGTGGAAATAAATCCCGTGGAAATAAATCCCGTGGAAATAAATCCCGTGGAAATAAATCCCCTGGAAATAAATTCCGTGGAAATAAATCCCGTGGAAATAAAACCCATGGAAATAAATCCCGTGGAAATAAATCCCGTGGAAATAGATCCCGTGGAAATAAATCCCGTGGAATCTTGTGTTGTATTTACGCCCAATAGAAGTTGCTGATTTTCCAAAAAAGCATGTTTTTACCTGTCACAGGTGTGATATCCATATGAAAACCATATAACAACAGTCCCCTATTCAAATGCAATGTTGTGTCAAAATTTCAAAGCAATCGGTGAAGAACTTTCGGAGATTTGAGGTCAGTAACAGACAAACATACATTTTTATCTATATAGAATACAGTAAACACCTGTAAAAGCTGGGTGCGTCTTATAATCGGTGATATCTTAGAACGAAAAAATGTTAACATGCAGTTTGCAATATGCAAAACGCCCAAAATCTACCTCATATACAGTGTTAGAAAAAGGTTTGAGACCACTCCAAGTTTCTTGGTTGTAAGTCAAATTTTGACTTACGTGATAATAATACATGATAATAAAGTATTGTATAAAATTATCTGACAATAGCTCTGTAGATTCCAAGCATTCAGTTGCACTGCAAAACATTTTGGATTTCCAAAAAAAAAGTCATTGGAAAGCAAAAGGTGAAATTGGATAAATTCCAGTTTGGAAATATAATGGAAAGAAAATGAGAAATATTTTTTAGAAAGTTGAATTTCTGTAAATTTTCAACACTGAAAGATAATGTTGCAAGTTTTTGTTAAATGTATGAAATACTAATGTAAACTAGGTTTGGTAATTTAAATTTCTTTACTTTTCAACACTGAAAAATTTTGACCGTTTGGCCACCCTAGTGACCTACGTCACTCCACACACCCAAGTCGTCCCCCTCACGGAGGAGTGAACCGGCGTAGCATGGGAGGAGAGAGCTGAGTGGTGTGATGAGAGAGAGACGTTGCTGAGAGAGCCGAGAGTGAGGGCGTGCCAAGGGAGGGCTGACACGGTCCGAGCACCAGCAGAGACAACTGCTGACTCTGTTCCTCTCACCATTCACCACTGTGACGCTCAGTAGCAGGAAGATGTGCCTGCTGCAGCCTCTTTGACTGTAGGTAGAACAGACAGATTTTCAAGTAAAAATTTATCGCCATATTTCTTTTTTAGGCGACCATGTAATTTTGTACTGTTAGTTCTAACGCTTTAATATCATTCAATGCGTCCCCGTGCAGATACGTGAGCAAGTGTAGCAATTTATTTATATTGTCCAGCTGCTCGTCATCTCCATATTGCACGCTAAATGTTTTCCAGAACCCACTACAATCCTCTGGCCACCTACCATCAAATTTTGGCACTTCCAACAGCTTCCTTTTTATTGAATTATTAGCTGCTGGTATTATGGCCAGGTTTAATTGTTGCGGCAAATTTAGAGCCACAATGGGTTGAATTGGATAATTTTGAGTGTCATACGATACAATGCGGCTCTTGTTGTTGCAGCGCAGTCTTCAATGGCGTCGAGCTCGTTGCTTACTTCATCTACCTCAAGATCGTTTTTGGCCAAGTCCATAGCCAAATTACAAGCCTTTGTTACACGAATCACTTTTCCCGCCAATTGGTCTGTCCAGATGCCGAGTATTTCCTTGGTCACTACTGGCACATCAGCAAAGGCGGTTGTGATGGTAGCCATCAACGTTTCAGCGGCCTATATGGCTGTGGTCAAGGCCCTTCTTTTCAACTTGAATTTTGGAGGCATATTCACTTGTAATGGTTATTTCTTGGGATACTCCCGGGTTTCGGCACCAAAATGTAGATTCCAAGCATTCAGTTGGTATTATTAAAAGTCTCTGGCTTCTTTGAAAATGGAAATGTGAATTTGAAGAAAATTGAAGCATGCTACCACCATGAAGTTTGTACATTCACTGGGGTTAAACTTTATTGTCTCTAAAAATATACACAAGAAAAGCTCCTATTGGAGCGGATGTACATCATTTTAGCGATTTCATTTTAGCGATTTCATTTTAGCGACACACCATTTTAGCGAACATGTCATTTTAGCAACACAAAAACCTAGGTTTAATTCCTAAGAAGGGCCAACAAGGGGGGGCGCAGCCCCCCCTTGACCCCCCGCAAACCCAACCTTACTGGTTTTTTGATAAAAACCACTTTTTTGAGCCGGCTTGGCACTAAAACCTAGGTTTTTGTGTCGCTAAAATGACATGTTCGCTAATACGGGACTTTTTTTGGTAAAAATCGCTAAAATGAGAGTCGCTAAAATGACTATAACCGATTGGAGCAACACTAATCCGTTAATTGGCTTCAGCTGCATTCCAAAGTGGGGAGCTGAAGCAGAGTTGACAGTTGAGTGACAACAAATCTAACCCAATTACTTAAAAAAAATAAACTAAGGTTAATGACACTAAATATTGTAATGCCAGTTTTCACAAGATCAAATCAAATTAAAGAAAAAAAAATTGTTCAAAAAATGCCATTTATGGTGGAAAAAGGTTCGAGACCAATTGCAAGAGCTGATATTTCATTCAAGGCAATTTTACCCCAAATCATCATTGCTGATCCAACAACACTGAACTGGCCAAAAAAATGAAGAGAATAAATTTATTTTAGATGGACCTGATGGTCTTCAAGACTGTTTGTATGATTTTCATCAATCACCAAATCTATTTTTTGCTGGTAGGTGATTAATGACTTAGGGTGAAATTGCCTTGAATGAAACATCAACTCCTGCATATATGTTTCACAAAACACTGCATATGTTTCAGAAAACTCTCCATATGTTGTTAAAGTATTAATGTTTTAAAAATTCTTTCTATGAAGTCATGCATCTGAAGTTTTCATCCTGACCTTTCAAATATTTTTCAGAAAAATCAAAGGACCTAAATTCTTACCTTTTAATTACATTACATAATGAATTTCCTCACAAACCATGTCACCAGGATCTGAAGGTAATAATTATTTATTATTTATTGCATTCAACACTCCTGCTGTGTTCGGACTTCACTGCATGTTTTGTGTAGTGACGTTATCTTTGCCTCAGGCGCTGTACCCCCAGCGCCACCTTGTAGCTTGACCCCGAATAAACTTCACTTGTTAGTTCTTAGCCTAATATGACTGACCTTTCATTTCAACCATCCTCAACATAATTTGTTATTAGTAAGATATATACTAAATGGCGACGAGATAAGGATCCGAAATCCACGTTCAACTAATGAATCCAGTAGCGACGCAAGTTTTTTCGTGTTTTTCGAACTTTTTGAGCGCTTTTTCGGCCCGTTGCTGACCACGCCGTCTCGACGTTAGGCCTACGTTCTATTGTCTCGTTTTCCTCGCGTTTTCGTACTCAACGCCGACTTTTGCCATCAATATGTCAGCTCTAAAAGGGACGCCGCGGGAATACGATCCAACAGAGGATTGGGGCCTATATTGCAAGCGTATGACAAGTATTTTTGCTTGCAATAAGATCGTCGATGACCAGGAGAAGGTCCATACGCTCTTGTCGTACGTCGGCATGCCAACCTTCAAGCAGCTGGACACGCTCGCGGCGCCGAAGGAAGCTGCTGAATTGAAGTACGCGGATCTAGTGGCTTTGATGCAAAAAAATGCACGCGCGAAGCCGCTCGTGCTGGGAGAAATTCGCCGTTTTCACCGCCGTGATCGACTGCCGAATGAAACCGTGCTGGAGTATTCTCTCGCTCTTCAGGACCTGGCCCAAAACTGTGAGTTCGCCAATAAAACCAACGAATTAAGAAATCGCTTTCTTTGTGGCCTCCAGAATGAGCAAGTGCAACAGGCGCTCACGTTAAAAAAAGATTTGACGTTCGACGACGCAGTCGAGTTCGCTGCCGCTGCTGAAGTGTCGCAAAAGGAATTTTCGACGATCGCGACGCAGAATGCATCGGCGCTGCCGGTGCACAAACTCCACCACGACTCCAAACCACGTCACGATGCGTCAAGGGGTAGAAAACGCTCCTCGAGGGGCACTACCTCGTTTCAACCAGGCCGCCAACCATCCAACTCGAAAGGAAATGTGTCGGCGTGTTCTGCTTGCGGCAGTAAGTCGCACACGCGTGAAGCGTGCCACTTTCGCGATGCCACGTGCCACGGATGCGGAAAAACTGGCCACATCAAACCAGTTTGCCGGTCGGTCTTGAAGTCACCAGCTCCAGTCCATGCAGTCGAGATGCCACAACAGCTCACGTACTACGCTGTCGAGCCGGATTTGACGACGACCGTCAACGCGATTGGCATTAAAGCCACACAACCAATTATTTTGGCCATTAAAATTGCTAATGTCAATCTCCTAATGGAAATGGACACGGGAGCAGGCGCTACATTTATAAATCTCGAAACTTATACTAAATATTTTTCAAATTTTCCATTGCAGCCCCTTCCGGTCCAGATGAACACGTACGGCGGCACAACACTCCGAATGGAAGGGGTTTGCGAAGTTCCGGTTCGTCATCGTGATCGCGATTTTCGTTTGCCGTTGTGTGTGGCGACTCACGGCCCCATTCCACTTCTTGGCCGCGACTGGCTCGAAGCATTTGGTTTGCTGTCGAAAACTGGCGACCTGGTGGGCGCGGAAGTATTTTCGTTGTCCACATCAACGCCATCGCCCGAGAAACTCGATACACCGTCGTCCAACAGATTGGACGAGATTTTGGCACGCCATGCCGACGTTTTCCGAGACGAAATAGGCTGTTATAATGTCCACAAGGTCCACATCGACATCGATCCGACTGTTCAGCCGATTTTCCTGAAAAATTATCCGGTTCCGCTCGCAATGAAGCCACGACTGGAGGAGGAGCTGCGCCGACTGCAATCCTTGGGTATCATTACACCTGTCGCCTCTTCCAAGTGGGCGACACCAATTATGCATGTCCTAAAATCAGATGGCACACTTAAGATAGCGGGATGCTATAATAGGACCATAAATAAAGCGGTTCTCCCCAACTCTTATCCTTTGCCTCTCTTCGACGATGTCGCAGCAAAGTTGTCAGGCGGTGAGACATATTCCATTTTGGATATGAATTCCGCCTACAATCAGCTCGAATTAGATCAGGAGAGCAAAGAAGTGTGTACAATTAATACCCACTTGGGTCTATTTACAGTGAACCGGCTCTTCTATGGAATTTCCAGCGCGCCAGCCATTTTCCAACGCGAGATGGACAAATTAACAGCCAAAGTCGAGAGTACACAGCCGTTCATTGACGATTCGGCCGTGACTGGTGCCACAAACGCAGCCCACTTATGCAACCTGGATCAACTATTGGGTGCATTTAATAAGGCGAATTTAACTTTGAATAGGAAAAAGTGCAAGTTTTTGCGTTTGTGCGTGCAATTTTTAGGGCTGAACATTTCCAAGCAAGGAATCACGCCCATCGACTCTAAGCTGGCTCCACTTCGCAACGCCATGCAGCCCAACGATGTGTTATCATTGAAATCGTTTCTGGGGCTCATAAACTACTATGGCAGATTTATTAACAATTTATCTACATTATTAGAGCCGCTTTACCGCCTGACGCGCGACGACACTCCGTGGACTTGGGGACCTGAACAGCACAAGGCCTGGACCAAGGTGAAGGCTGCAGTGACTGTTGATTCGGCGTTGGCGCACTACGACGCGAAGAAGCAACTTTATTTGACCGTTGACGCCTCGCCTGTCGGTGTGGGCGCCTTTATTTCCCACGTAGAAAATGGAATCCATCGCCCAATTGCCTTTGCCAGTTCCCTCTTGTCCAGCGCGCAGAAAAATTATGCGCAAATCGACCGCGAAGGACTCGCGATCGTTTATGGCGTCCGCCGCTTCCACCACCACCTGTTTGGAAGAAAGTTTATTTTGCGAACTGACCATAAACCGCTCGTGGCAATTTTTGGAGAGAAGAAAGGATGCAATCAAATTGTCGCCGCTCGCCTGCACCGGTGGGCAATTTTCCTAAGCGCCTATGATTATGCTATCGAGCATGTGCCTGCTGTCGACAACCAAATTGCAGACGGATTGTCTCGCAATCCTCAACCCGTAGTCGACGGTCGAGAAGACCTCGACATGCATGTTAACGAAATTTTTTCCGTTTCTCTCTCTCAGTTTCCGGTATCGCAGGCAGCTTTACGTGCAGCATACGACGCAGACGCCCAATTGCAAGCAGTTCTGCAGTGCATCCAAGACGAATGGAAATCGAAGACACCTGACCTAATAAATTTTTATAAGCACAGGTCCGCCTTTTCCACACATGGATCATTCTTGTTCTTGTCGGAGCGTTTGGTCGTGCCAGAGCAGCTTCGCCGGGCAGTCCTGACGGAGTTGCACGCAGGACATTTTGGAATCGTGCGCACCAAGTCACTCGCTCGTTCAACAGTTTGGTGGCCGTCAATCGACCGTGACATTGAGTCGATGGTCCGTTCGTGCGACGTGTGCCAGCGCGCACTTCCGGATCCCCCTAAGACGTCCGACTTGCGTTGGCCCATTCCCGACGAAATTTGGGGGCGAATCCACCTCGATTTCGCCGGCCCCTTTCATGGCAAAATGTTCCTGTTGGCTGTGGATGCGCGCACCAAGTGGTGCGAAGTTCGTATGATGACCGCCACTACCTCGAAAGCAACAATTGCGGTTTTAAAATGTTGGTTTAAACGTCACGGCTTGCCGATCCACGTTCATTCCGACAATGGGCCGCAATTCACTTCAGCGGAATTTGTTGACTTCCTGTCACGGAACGGCATCCGACAAACTCGTTCACCGCCTTTCCACCCAGCTACCAACGGAGCAGTGGAAGGCTTCGTGAAGACATTTAAAAATCAAGTCGGGAAATTTCTAAATTTGAATTTGAGCATTTCAGAAGCCGTTGACCAATTTTTGATTGCCTATCGCTCGACGCCGCACGTTTCTACACGGACTACGCCGTCCGAGGCATTTCTACAACGAACTGTTCGAACTAGATTACATTTGTTGAACCCCCGCTTAATGCCGGAGCCAACAACTGTGGAAACGCGCCGTTCCTTCGAGCCTGGGGAATTGGTGTTCGCGCGCGACTATTCGCACGCCGCGAGATGGGTTCCTGGAATAATATCGCAGAAGACATCGTCCACCACGTACGATGTGGCCGTCGGAAATGCCATAATTTGGAACCGACATGCGGACCAGCTCCGAAGACGCCAGACTTTGCACGCCCAAACTCCGGAGGGGGGAGGGAATCGCGGACATTTTCCTTTGATAATAGACGACTCAAACCTCGGTAACACACCGCCAGTTGTACAACCGCAAGTCCTAGTTGCTCCTCCCAATTCACCCAATCTCCCAAACGTTCGTAATGCTTCTCCAGCTCCTACACCTCCTCCTGTTCCCGTCAATACTCCTGTTGTGCCGTACCGCCATCCCCAGCGTATTCGCAACCCGACACAATTTTACGGATATAATAACAGTGATTAAGTGTATTTGTTTTTATTAATCGAATTGGTACATTGTCTATCGTGAATGAATTCTATTATTGTATTTGTGATTTGATTAATGTGCCATTAATGGGGAATGATGCTGTGTTCGGACTTCACTGCATGTTTTGTGTAGTGACGTTATCTTTGCCTCAGGCGCTGTACCCCCAGCGCCACCTTGTAGCTTGACCCCGAATAAACTTCACTTGTTAGTTCTTAGCCTAATATGACTGACCTTTCATTTCAACCATCCTCAACATAATTTGTTATTAGTAAGATATATACTAACTCCAATGGAGTAATTGTATGCAAAGATTAGTCAAAGAACATTTTGTCAATTATGGATAAATACTATACACATCATTGTGCATAATAATAATATTTAGTTTTTCCTAAATAATCTGGATGAAGAGGTTAACATTTTGGCACCTTTGACTTTAACGTATGATTGGTGGAATTTAGTAACACTTCGAGCACTTAAGGCAATAAATAAAACAAATAATACTTACATGCTTTTATTTTGACTTATTTTGATTTTATGAAATAGACTATACGAAGAAATACAAAGAAAAATCCATGTGAGCAAAACAAAAGTTCTTATCTCAAGTGTAAAAATGCTTGCATCCAAAACAATTTGTTTCAAACTGTTAACTGCAGGTAAGCTAATCCAGACACATCTCAATTACGATTTTATTCTGTTTGCAACACAGTTGTTCAAAAAACACCTAGCCATTTCAGTTCAGTTACATGCTACAGTTGTTTGTAAATGTTTCAGATTACCTTATTTCTGGAAGCCGGACTTGCCAGTTTGTAACACAACAACAGAAATTACAACCACTCATTTAATGTATTTAAAGAATTTTGACTCAAATCACAAACAATGCAAATGTAGACTGCCTTGCGAAAATACTTTTCACAAATTTGTTTTGCATGGGAACGAAAATAAATTATTGCCTTTTTCTGCCACATTAATACATATTGAATTCTCTGATACTTTCTTAGAGAGTATAGAAGAGCAACAGGCGTATCCACTATCTCAATTGTTAAGCGATGTCGGTAGCATCATAGGATTGGGTTTAGGAATGTCTTTGCTGTCTTTCTACATTTGCGTTTTAAACACTTATACTTGGTGTAAGAATAAGAGCTTTTTGATGTGGTTCCAAAAGAAGAAATAAAATATGAAATTGTTAAAGCTATCTATGCGCAACAACAATTTAAATCTTTTTCAAATGTTAGTTCTAAGCTTAAGTGTATTGCTAATCGTTTACAGTTGTTCATTTCAAAGCTAGTTTATAATGCCACAAAATTAAATTGTTGCACTAATTTTTGCACAAAACGTCTGTTCACAATGCAGCGAAATATTGTTGTTACTCAGAGCTCTACTGCATATTAATGTTAAAGTTGCTTAGCAACGTTCTTAACATGCAATAAGAACTTGTTCAAAAATTTTTACAACGTTACGGTGTAGTAAAGTTTGCTACTTTTGCACTTCAAAATAAACTCTCTACAATCATTGAGTTTTCACATCAGAATTGAGGTAAATATAAGTATACATTGTTGGAGAGTATAGAAGAGCAACAAGTTTATCCAATGTCTCAATTGTTA
Source organism: Strigamia acuminata (assembly GCA_949358305.1). Taxonomy (NCBI): domain Eukaryota; kingdom Metazoa; phylum Arthropoda; class Chilopoda; order Geophilomorpha; family Linotaeniidae; genus Strigamia; species Strigamia acuminata. Next base: position 7,328,862 of record OX442314.1, read on the forward strand.
CGCGATGTCGGCGGTATTGTAAGATTATGTTTGGAATGTCATTACTGTCTCTCTATATCTGCATTTTAAACAGTTGTAATTGGTATAAGATGCAATTAAATATAACTATGTTAAAAGTATCCACATGTCACATATTAGTCCTAAGTTTAAAGAGGGATAGGCTGGCTCCTATATTTTTAAGATATAAAATGCACAGTAGTTTTTAAAAGTTACATTTGTCACAAAGTTTATTACTTCATTTGCTGCGATCCGGGTTTTTATCCACTTAATTTCTAATAAATTAAGCAGAAACCGCAGGTGAATGCTATAAAAGACTTACAATCGGCGGCCTTAAACTTGTCTAGGGTTAAGTTTATTAAGTAGGAAAATAAAGACACAATTTTTATGATAAAAATCACACAAATTCTTTATTAAGTTAAATACAATGAAATATAAAATATATTGACTAGTTGAAATAGGAAGAGCGACAAGTCGCGTAACAATTTGAGCGGAAAACAATGGAAGGGCTTGCAACGACTGTTGCAAGCTACAAAGCGCTAAAATGGCGCTTAAACAACACACAGTTGTTAGGCGAAGGCGAATTGTCTTCGTTCTCTGAACTCACGAACGATGGTCGAAGACGATGGTTCTCGTGGGCTCCTTCTACGGCTCGTGCGACGGCTCGGCGGCGGTGGTTGACGGCTGTAGGCGTCTGGTCCAGGTACGATGGCGATGGTTGCCGTTCGCGCGGCAACGATGGCGATGGTTCACTTGGATCAGGAAACTTCTTCTTCTCGTTTGCTGGAATTAGCTTCGGCTAATTCAAGCAGGATAGCTGGCTTTGTAATTCGTTACAAAGCAAGCTGGTGAAACTTGGAATACACGGTCCACTATCAATACGTATTGTCGGAGCAGATATCGCAGTGATGTTGTGGGTTGTGTATTTTTGTCAAGAGTCCCGATTTGAGCCAAGACGCGAGCCCAGCACGCTTCAATATTGCGCAGAAAACCTGCGCACTTAGCTCAAGTGGGTGCAACTAGTGGTTATTACACCATATTGCACCATAACGGCTAATAACCGTTTTCACCCCGGACAACCTGGGGTGATATGTGCCTAGAGAGGATTTCTCCCCTCGGTCACATGATCTGACTTGGCGTGTGCCACAGTCAAATTAATTAGAAGACAATTAATTTTATCTTCTAAGTTGGTGAAATATTTTGAGATCACCACACATCCCCCCATTTAAGACGAATCTTACATGGAGAGAAAATGAACGAACCAATTTATGATTCGTCCATGTTCTGAGTTCGCTCAGGCGTCAACGGGCGCATCATATCCGTGGTGTCGTCCCTCGGGTTGGACCGCTCGTTAACCGTACACAGGTCGCGACCTGCGTTTGGTCCGGAGACCATTCCAGGGTTGACATGAAGCCAAACCTGGATGATTCTCGCCGAGTTTGCTCGGTTGAAAAATCCTAGCGCCGCAAACTCTATGGGATCCTCTGGCGCCAATCGTGCTCTCAGGAGTCGATCGTGGAGCACTGATGGTGGGCTTAACACCCGGATGTGGTCCTCGAGCCACATAAACACCTGCCTCGACAACTTGTGGTTGTTGCTAAGCAGTGTTCGCGTATCCGGCGTCAAATAGAAGTGCGGATACAGGCGCATCAGGGTCTTGAAAGCCGACTCTTTTTTCAGCGGCTTGACCTTCGTCTCCGGCTTGGCTGGCGGCGGCGGCGGACGTGAGTCTTCCGTCGTGGCATCGTCAAAATGGCTCGGCGAGCCCAAGAAAACCAACGCGGGTGCGGAGGTTGACGAGGGTGTGACGCCTCGCCCCTGCGCTCGACCCACACCGGGGAGCTGACGGGTTTCGACTTCCCGTTGAACTCCGGCAGGAGTTGGAGAACTTCTCGGGTTCTCTTGCCAAAACGAGCATCCAGCGCCTTCTTGGGCCGACTGAAAAACAGCCAGTGACGCAGCTGCTGTGGCGCTTGTAACTGGAAGCGGTGGTCTTCCGGCTATTCGCGCCGTGGCCTTCGCAAAGGACCACTCGGTTCGCAACCGAACGGCGGCCTCTTCTTCGGTCTCACCGTTTGCTACGACTTGCTTTATTAGCTCGGCTAAGATCGTAGGCGGGTCGAGCCTGAGGTGGTACCACAGCTCGACTTTCTTCTCCGACAGGCCCATCGGCGCGGTCCAAAGGTACGTAATGGCCGCTAACGCCTGTCCTGGCGAAGGAAGAACACCAGGGTACAACACCCTAGTCATCCCCGGAATTAGCTGACGCTGAAAATCCATCAGGCGGGGATCATCAATGGTATTGATGTCGGAGACTTCTAGCCTTTCAGCTAGTCTCTGCCAGTCCTTCTGTGACTCGGCGATCTGGGCGCTTTGGTATGCGTCCAGCTTCTGGAGCACTTCCTGCTGCGCTCTAATGGGTTGCTGCTCGTAGCAGGTCCATTGTGGGCCGAACGACTCACTGAAAAATGGCCGGAGTTGCAGGTTGCTAACTCCAGCCGGCAAGCGGGAAACATATCCTTGTTCGGGCAAGCGGCTAGCGTGTCCAGGTACAGGCACACTACAGTCGGGAGAAATATCACCGACGACACGTCTCATGGCGTATGGAGTAGCCGGGTTGTCCACTTTGAACGTGGAGGCGGTTCGGCTACTTCGGGCGGACTTAATTGTGGAGTCCGATTCGAAACTCAGCGAAGACGACGAGCCAAACGACTCTGGTGTCCGTCCTCGTCGCGACTGCGGGCGTGACGGCTGCACGTCAGTCGAATACGGGCGCGATCGCCTCTGTCGCTCCTCTCGATCGCGGCTTGATTCGCGGAACATTGGTCTGACTGGAACCGGCGGAGGGAGTTGCCCCACCCTCAAATCCTCGTCTTGCGGCGGAGGATTGATGGCCGCTGGGGCCGGAATTTCATCTTCTCGATAAAAAGGGAGAGCGCAACGCGCTTGCTCATCTGCCTCGTGAGCCAGTTGTCGATTTTCGTCGACGCGAAGCTGCGCTGCGGCAGCTCGGAGTGCTTTTGACGGGAAGAATCCCGGAAAATCGTTGAAACACCCGGCGAGCGCCAACTGGTGGAGCTCGGTTTGTGTGACGGGAAATTGCGGGTTCCCGTCACGAACGGACTTGCGGTACCGTTGCACGACTTCGCGTTGAGTCGTTTTGAGGTTCTTCCTCAATTGGGTGAGAGCACCGTAATTAATTCCGGTACTCTTTAGCGCTCTTCTGCGCTCGTGACGCTCTCGTGGCGTCACTGGCCACTGGTTGTGCAGCAACTCTGCTGCAAGCGGTCCTGGGGGGCTCTCGTCGAGCGTCCACTCGATTTCGTCAACTCCGTGGACGTGAAGGCGCTCGATGAACCGGCCTCTTGCTCCGAATCCTTGCAGCGCTGATCTGCTGAAGTCGTGGCGCAACTTCCACCACGTGTTGTTTGCCGTCTTCAGTCTTCTGATTTTTTCGGGCAACGCCGCTCGAAAAATCAGCGGGTGCTGAGTCGGCACATGATCGGGAAGCGCGAATGGCGTTTCTCGATCTCTCTCGATCTATATTCGAAGAAAAATAAATAAATTAGTTTATTTAAAATAAACAAATAATTTCTTATTTGAAATATTTTTTAAGCTTAGCGCTTGTGGCTGTGAGTCACTAACAAGGGGAGAGCACCAATAAGCTATCACAGATTGTTATAATATTAAACAAGAAGGATTGTTATATCATGCTGAATGAGACCCTAAAATAATTTTATTCCATAGACAGCCAACAATGCAAACAATGAGCTCAAAGTTGGCACTATTTTGTCTGTGTATACATCAAATCTGAGCAATCAGGCCTAGTGTATGAATACTGTAAACAACAGTTGCTAGGTAAAAAATAGTCCCAAGATCCAAGTTCAATTTTATCATTTGAGATTCAATGATGTCATTTCCTCTTTTGATATCACATGACATATGACATCAGAACTTTGTTCAACAACATGACTGTCTTCATGAAGACAATAATAGTTTGTAGTGGTGGTCCAGTGGTTCAGGCAATGGACTAGGAATCTTTCCACACAGGTTCAAATCCTGGTGTGTGTGAAAATTTTTTACTTTTACTTTTTATTTTTTTTTAGCAGTAATTTTAATGTTTGTAATTTTATGTTTGTTTTTAGAAAACTTTAATTAATTAATTTTAATTTTTTAACAAACATAAAATTACAAACATTAAAATTACTGCTAAAAAAAAATAAAAAATAAAAGTAAAAAATTTTCACACACACCAGGATTTGAACCTGTGTGGAAAGATTCCTAGTCCATTGCCTGAACCACTGGACCACCACTACAAACTATTATTGTCTTCATGAAGACAGTCATGTTGTTGAACAAAGTTGTGATGTCATATGTCATGTGATATCAAAAGAGGAAATGACATCATTGAATCTCAAATGATAAAATTGAACTTGGATCTTGGGACTATTTTTTACCTAGCAACTGTTGTTTACAGTATTCATACACTAGGCCTGATTGCTCAGATTTGATGTATACACAGACAAAATAGTGCCAACTTTGAGCTCATTGTTTGCATTGTTGGCTGTCTATGGAATAAAATTATTTTAGGGTCTCATTCAGCATGATATAACAATCCTTCTTGTTTAATATTATAACAATCTGTGATAGCTTATTGGTGCTCTCCCCTTGTAAGGGATGTTGGTTGTCATGGCAACTCCCTTCGCACATGCTTGAAGCACGTGACTTTTATAGCCGCCATTTTTATTTTTTAGCGGCTTGTGTTTGAAGTCAGGAAAAGTGAATTTTCTCAATTTTTCTGACTGAAACACCAAGTGAAAATTATTTTACTAATTTACCCTTTCTTGTAACGATAACTGGGCATCGTTATTGGCTCCTTCCATCGGTATTTCCTCGTCCGCATGGAGGTTGACTTCGTCGTCTGCCATTCGTTTTCTTTTTCGCGTCGGAAAAGAAATTCTTTCGGCTAGAAAGAATTAATAAACTATATTAAATATATTTATCGAATTTTTCTTTCAGAAAAATAACTTACAGTTTGCTGAATCAAGAAAAACTGTCGTGCGGTATCGGAGTTGATGCATCCACTTCAAAACTTATCGGAAAAGTGGCTAAGTTCGTTGATTGGAGCAACGAACTTGTTTCGGTGACACCGAATGACGTCACAAGTTATAACGCATTGTGAACGTTGTCATTCGAGTATTTACTACGAATGACGTCACGAGATTGCTCTCTCGGATCTTTCGGGTAAACCCAAAAGGTGAAAGTCAACGCTATGTCTTGACTCGCGGAACGCGAGATCTCAAGTTGTACTTTGACTTTCGCGAAGTACAATCCAACTTGTTTAGATTGTCATCAGCATCGTCTCCAATGTCAGATGAGTTATTTTCTTCATTGTTTGAAATTTTCTCTTTTTCTAAAAACATTTCCTTTTCTAGATTTTCATCAAGAGAAACATTTTCAAGTCGCTTGTTTATTTCATCGACTTCGTTATTTTTGAGTTTCGATTTTTCACTCGATTCCGTGTTTTCGACAGGAATTTTGGATAATTCAACATCATCCAAGGTATTAACAATATTTTTTGTTTTTTGACCCACTTCCTCCCCTTCCAGCCAAATTTCTTGGTTGAAAACGGGAAAGTACGGCATTAATTCAGTGCCGTGAACAGCTGGATAAATTTTATTATCACTCAGCCGTCGAAGTTGAAAGGCGCCTCCTTGTAATCTTTTGACAATTACATAAGGCCCATTCCTTTTTGGTGAAATGCCTGCTGCTATTCCTTTAGCGGCATTTGAGAGAATATGAGACTCTCGCCAGACTAAATCATTTTGTCTGAAGTTGTCGAATTTCTTATCTGATTTTTCAGCTTCGACACGGCGTCTCAAATCTAAGACGTGAGACATCATATGCTGATACGTCTCTGCAATTATTGTTTCTAATTTCTGAACATATAAATGCGGATTTTTTGGGTCAATGACTAAAATTCCTTCCGGAATTCTTGGATCCCAAGAAATTCTTAATTCTCGGAAAAAATTTAAGAAAGCAGGAGAATAATCTCTGCCTCTTGTTACAGTTGTTCTCAAACTGAATGCAAATTCGCGTAGATACTCATCCCATTGGTCATGAATATCTAAATAAATCGAAACTAAATATTTAATATCTCGATTGGTTCTCTCCACAGGATTGCTTTGTGGATGATAAATCGATGTCGGTGTTCGCGACATGTCGAATTTTTTGCAAAATTCTTTATAGACCTGTGATCGAAATTGTGGTCCATTATCACTTATGATTTGTCTCGGAAATCCGAAAGTCATCGATAAGTGATAAATTGTGTTGGCAACTTTTATTGCCGTTGGATTACACATTGGAAATAATTCGGGCCAATGTGTAGCGACATCTACGATGACGCAAATGTGGGTATTGTTTCTTCTGGTTCTTGGTTTGGGACCAGACAAATCCACACTGAGGCAGTCGAATGGTCCAAATGGTCCAATTTGAGCGCCTTCAATTTCGGTCTTTGATCTCGGCTTGCAGGCCTGACATCCTTGACAATGTTGAATAAAACGTGTAATATCACGTTTCATACCTTTCCAGGTATAAACTCTTCGAGTTCTGTACATTGTCCTCGCAATGCCTGGGTGGCCGGACAGTGGATGTCCGTGCATCAACCATATGATTTTATAAATCAATTTCTTTGGCACAACAACTTTAAGCGCCCTACCATCCTCTCCTAATTCATCGGTAGAGGTAGGATGATAATGGAGTAACATATCTTCTTCAATGAGATAAGTACTCGCGTGTCTTTCAAAATTTCTTCTTTGAAGACGAGTTACTATGTAACTTGGATATTGCTTGTTTAACAAGTAATTGCGAATATGTTGGCAAAATTTGTCTGCTTTTTGCGCCGCAATAATGTCATCTCTCGTTGGAGGATCACATTCTAATTGCTTCGCAATTTTAGCCGCAAATGCTTTTATTAAAACATTTGTTGTTGGCAGCTCGAATTTTTTAGCCATCATGGCTCTTAATTCGACGTCAGGGGTTCCTGACGGATCATGCATTTTAATACAAAAATTAATTAATGCTTGATCGTCTTCATTAACTATTATTGACTTGGGTAATTCGTTCAATTTTCCCATTTGCCAACTTCGGCAAGGAGATGGACAATATGATAATAAATCATCATTATCGCCATCGTCTTCTGGTTCGTCAGGTGCGCTAACAGGTGCACGTGACAATGCGTCTGCTATTACATTCAGCGGACCTTTGACGTATTGTATTTCGAACGAATACGCCATCAGCTCCATTTGCCAACGAGCTAATCTGCCCGACGGGTCAGATAACGACATCAACCACTTAAGCGCTTGGTGATCCGTTTGTACAGTGAATGTAGTGTACTCTAAGTATGGGCGAAATTTGCGCAATCCCCATACTACTGCGAGACATTCCAATTCTGTCACAGTATAATTTTTCTCTGCGGGCTGCAAGCTTCTGCTTGCATACACGCATGGCATTTCGACTTCTTGGCCATCCACATTTTTCTTTTGTGTAAGGGCTGCACCCAACCCTTGTTTACTGGCGTCAGTATGAACAATAAATGGCATGTACAAGTCAGGCATCTTCATTGTTTCAGCATTCGTAAGCAAGTCTTTTATTGCGTCGAATGCTGCTTGATGATGCAGTTCCCAATCGAACTCCGCATCTTTCTTCAAGAGTGGCCTTAGTGGTTCTGCCACTGTGGCCATATTCTTGATTAGGCGGTGAAAGAAATTCACCATGCCTAGAAATCTTTGTAATTCCTTAAGATTGGTAGGAGCAGGAAATTGCGTAATTGCAGCGACTTTTTTAGGGTCTACTGCAAGTCCTTCTACTCCTACTTTGTAGCCTAGAAAAATTAATTCCTTTCTACACAGATGCGTCTTGCCAGGGTGCGCATGTAAATTAGCTTCTGCCAATTTTTTAAACACTATATCTAAATGTTTAATGTGTTCTTCGAACGATTTGGATACAACAATTATGTCATCCAAATATGCCCATGCAAATTTTCTGTAAACGTTACCCAAAACTTTTTCCATCAATTCTTGGAAGGTAGTTGGTGCGTTTACTAATCCGAAAGGCATGACTAAAAACATTAGTCTTCCCATTGGGCTCCAGAAGGCAGTTTTTTCTCTGTCTTCAGGTCGCAATTCTATCTGCCAATATCCCTTGGTCAGATCTATAGTACTGACCCATTCGAATTCTCCGATTTCTCGCAGAATTTCCTCAATTGTTGGCATTTGAGGTGGGTTGTACTTAGTATGTGTATTGATGGGGCGGAAATCAATGCACAAGCGTGGGTCGTTTCCTGGTCGCATGACTAGGACTGGCCGCATTCCGTAATCGCCTTCAGCTTTGACGACTACGCCTTTGTCAATCATGTCTTGACAAAGTTGTCTGATTATTTCCCTTTTTTGAGGGTTTATGCTCTTAAAGGGGGCACGGATGGGTTTCTCCGTGTCAAGCTCAATTTTGTGCTTAACCAGGTGTGTTTTACCTGGATCTTTAGAAATAATCCTTTTATGTTTGGATAACATCTTTTCTAATAATTTGGATTGCTCCAAATTTAAGTTAGCTTCTTCGACTAACTTTTGGATGAAATTCTCTTCATCAATTTTGCCTTGAGTTACACTTGCAGCATAAGCTTTTGCAAAGGTCATAAATGAGGAATCGGGTTCCTCCACTTTCTCCAAATAACGTTCCAGCAACGCTTGTGGAATGTAGGGTAAATCTGCATCCACAGGTTGCGTGAAATTCCAAGACATCGTCTGTGGATTAGGTTGGATTTTTAATTTATTCATAAAATCGCAACCCAATAGTACCATTGGATACTTATTTGGTATTACGATGAACGGATGACGTAATGTGCCATGTGTCCATCGAAATGAAAGATGGATGGTTCCATCTGGAGTGACTTCTTCACTAGCCGTCGTAACTCTGACACCAGGTCCGATAGGTCGTAGATATTTTTCTAGACCTAATTGATTAATAACTGAAGTGGCTAGGAAGCTCTTATTTGCTCCTGAGTCCAACATACCAGTTATTACACCTTTTAACGTTTCTAACTTTAACGTTGGAAGGTCATGGCTGTTTGGTATTCCAGCCACTTTGCACTCAAACTTGCGCAATTTATGATGAACTGTAATTGGAGGCTCCAAAGGCAGTTCGTCTAATAACTCATTGGTATCAAGAGTTGTAGCTGCAAATAACTTAATGCACTCCTCAATTCCGGGTGTCTCTGGAACTGAGCTTGGTCTATCGTCTTTAACTTCGACTTTATCTTGAATATTGGAAGTGTCTTCTTCAGTCGGGGTTTCGCCGACAATCTCCTTTTTTACATCAAGAGATCCTTTTTCTTTTAGTTCTGTTTGACGAATTAATTCATCAATAACTTCTCCAACATCTTCCATTATCTTCAGATTTTCATTCTCTGATTCCGATTTCGGAGGTGACGCAGCGTCCACTAGACCTGATGGATCTGCGTCTACAAGTTTTTTCGAAACATGTCAGTTATGATCTTGACTGCTTTTTCAAACTCAGCTGTTGACACTGGTTTGTCCTTTTTAGAGGATGGGCAGTCTTTTTGCCAATGCCCTAATTTTTTGCATAAATTGCATGGATCAGTGGCAGGCGATTTCTTTTTCGTTGCTGCTGGTGAGGCAGAACGAGAACGAGCGTCAGACCGGCGCTCTGGCGACACCGCAGGTGACTTTGAATTCCTTTCTGTATTCACCTTTGATGCGTCAAATGAAACATTTTTTGATTTCATTTTTGGCTTCCATTTGCCTGCAACGGGGTTATTTTTTGCTAACAACGCCGCTGCTTTGGCCAATAAAGCCAACGTCTCATCTCCTGCTTCCTCCTCCTCTTCAGCTTCTTCAGCTTCAGACGACGGAGTTTCAGCTCCAGTTATATTTGCATGTAACTTAGGAACTGAATGAGGATTTTTGACGTCCTTTTTGGAAGATTCTTTTTTCGAACTCTTCCCTTCCACCTCGTCTAGAAAGTCTTCGTAACTAGGTGGCTGCAACAATTTCAAACCATTAAAGGTTTCATTGTTTTGCTCAGCGAGTCTTTTCTCTCGCTTTAAGTACGCTGACCTTTCGGCTTCTGTAAGGTAAGCTTTGTACTTTTCGTCAATGCGCAATTGATTGACCTCCATGAACTCATTTAACTCGGAGAATTTCCCCGGGTCGGGAGCGTCCGACATCATCAGAATATTTTTACTATATTCTGTGAGACCAGCTCTGAACTGATCATCTGCTGTTGCATCAGTAACAGCATGTGGCATTCTGCCAAGCAGATTCTCTGCTCTTAGCATGTACGAATGTAAGCTTTCGCCTTTTCGTTGCTTAAGACATCGCCAGAGCGTCTTGATGTCTTCGCTCGATTCACCAAATTTAAACATAAATTGTTTAACGAAGTCATCCCACTTCGTGAAGTCTTTCCTGCGAAACCACTCCTTGACACCGCCAACTAGTATTCTTGGTACTAGATGGGCCAATGCACCTTCACAGCCAAAACTGTGAACTTTGCCTAGTTCGAATATTTCCAGCAAGAGGTTTGACCCTGCTTGCCAACTTCCATTATAGGCATGTGGGATAACTCGATCCCATCTAATGAACTTTTCATCTGTTGTTTGATGAGTCCATTTATCAGAAGTAAATTCACTTATTTTTTGCAAAATAATTTTATCCCTTCTGCTTTTTCGCTGTTGTTGAGCATTTTGCCTCAACAACTGGTCAATCTCATCTTTCGTGTAGAAATCGGGTCTTTGGGTTCTACTACGTGTTCTGTGACGAGATCGCCCTCTCACACTGGGACGTGAGGAATCTGTATCTGACGCAGATTCATGATTCGGATTTGGCGGCGGATCAGGGTCCGGAGGATCGTCGCCATCTGGCGGACGACGGTCTCCATTTGGTGGTCCCCTTCCATTTCGATTGCCATTCGAATTATGGTCACGTGAGTGGCCACCTCCATGTCCATCTGAACTGTCTCCACCTGGTGGGTCACCACCTGGTGGATTTCCACGGTATCTCGGCCCATCACGGATGTCGTTATGACAATCTCGTTTTGGTGAACCTTCTCGCGGATTATCGTGTGACCGTCCACGATCGTGTGGTTTCTCACGTTCTTTATTCTTTCTCTCTAGCAATCCGATTAATCGGTCACTATTGCTAAAGAATCGATCCGAATCTTGTGGAACTTTTGGGGAATGATATTCGGTCGGGTCTGGTTGTCGCTTTCTCTTTTTGCGACTGTGATGACTATTACGGCTTCCACGACTACTGCGTGAGTCATCACTGTCAGTCCAACTTGATTGTCGACTGACTTTTGGTTTAGCTGATGTTAAATCAATCAACTCAGGTGATTTGGAAGCACCTTTTTGCAAAACTGGGGCTGGCTTTGCAAAATTATCTTCGCCACAAACGTCTTGTACCTTTTGTACGACTACTGCAAAGTTCTCTTGTACCGTCAATAGATCTGCGCGAAGAATTTCGTTTTCACGAGCTTGCGCAGCTAAGTCGGCACGTAATAACTGCTCTGCAGTACTTTGACTTTTGGCGGCTTGACCAGCATCAATTACTGACTGCTGTCGAGCGAGAAATACTTCGTTTTCTCGTTGTGCTAATCTCTTAGCTCTTGCTGCTTGTTCTGCAGCATAATTCTCGTAATTTCGAGAAGTGGAGGGGATTGCTTCCCTCGCTCGAACTGGGGCGGTTAGTTCGGCTGTCATTAAATTTGTGTTGGCTTCTCGCAAATTTGCGTTGGCCAATCTCAAATTTTCATTAGCAATTTCTAAATCTTTTTGTGCTTGATTTAGTTGCTCGAGCCTTTGTTGTTGCTCTTCGTCAGTAATTAGCCAGGAAGCTTTTTCCTGCTCTAATTGCAACAACTTAACATGGTCATTTGCACGTTGTTGTTTTAGTTCGGCATTTTGCTGCTGCATTTCTGCATGCATTCGCTCGAACTCTGCTTGCAAGCTTGTTCTGACGATTTCAACGTCTTTTTGGCTTTGTTTGCGAACCATAGCTTTGTGGATTTGTTCCACAGTCATTTCGCTAGTGACTTTTACTCCCTCGAGCCTAGCTTGCTCACGGAGTGCGTCCATCATGGTTACACGCACGGGAGAATGAGAAACTTCCATATTGGAGTTCTCCGAATCTTGCTGTGCTGCACCTTGAACCGGTGATGAATTCAGCGAGTGCTCTGCACTTGATGATTGAATTCGTAAATTCAAATCATCGTTTTGCGACTTGGAACGGCCACTTCCAGTTGGATTATTTAAGTCCAACTGGCCGCTGGGCGGGGATGGCTGTTGTCGCTCCAATGCTTGCGTGAATTCATTCACGATTAACTGTGCCGAGTTACAGTTAGCTGTTTGATCCATGGCTTCAAACAATTCTTGTGACTCAGTCACTTCTTGATCCACGACTGGTAGATCGATCGCCACTCGTCTCTTCGCCGGCCTTCCTCTCGGTCTCTTCTCTGAAGGAGTCGCCATTTTTCAATGAGGATTTAGAAAGGATAGAGAAGAAAGATAAGCAAGATAAAAATGGCGGGTAAATTTTAACTAACAAAGTTATACAATGACTATCCCGGACGGGCCCCCACGTGCTGCGATCCGGGTTTTTATCCACTTAATTTCTAATAAATTAAGCAGAAACCGCAGGTGAATGCTATAAAAGACTTACAATCGGCGGCCTTAAACTTGTCTAGGGTTAAGTTTATTAAGTAGGAAAATAAAGACACAATTTTTATGATAAAAATCACACAAATTCTTTATTAAGTTAAATACAATGAAATATAAAATATATTGACTAGTTGAAATAGGAAGAGCGACAAGTCGCGTAACAATTTGAGCGGAAAACAATGGAAGGGCTTGCAACGACTGTTGCAAGCTACAAAGCGCTAAAATGGCGCTTAAACAACACACAGTTGTTAGGCGAAGGCGAATTGTCTTCGTTCTCTGAACTCACGAACGATGGTCGAAGACGATGGTTCTCGTGGGCTCCTTCTACGGCTCGTGCGACGGCTCGGCGGCGGTGGTTGACGGCTGTAGGCGTCTGGTCCAGGTACGATGGCGATGGTTGCCGTTCGCGCGGCAACGATGGCGATGGTTCACTTGGATCAGGAAACTTCTTCTTCTCGTTTGCTGGAATTAGCTTCGGCTAATTCAAGCAGGATAGCTGGCTTTGTAATTCGTTACAAAGCAAGCTGGTGAAACTTGGAATACACGGTCCACTATCAATACGTATTGTCGGAGCAGATATCGCAGTGATGTTGTGGGTTGTGTATTTTTGTCAAGAGTCCCGATTTGAGCCAAGACGCGAGCCCAGCACGCTTCAATATTGCGCAGAAAACCTGCGCACTTAGCTCAAATGGGTGCAACTAGTGGTTATTACACCATATTGCACCATAACGGCTAATAACCGTTTTCACCCCGGACAACCTGGGGTGATATGTGCCTAGAGAGGATTTCTCCCCTCGGTCACATGATCTGACTTGGCGTGTGCCACAGTCAAATTAATTAGAAGACAATTAATTTTATCTTCTAAGTTGGTGAAATATTTTGAGATCACCACACATCCCCCCATTTAAGACGAATCTTACATGGAGAGAAAATGAACGAACCAATTTATGATTCGTCCATGTTCTGAGTTCGCTCAGGCGTCAACGGGCGCATCATATCCGTGGTGTCGTCCCTCGGGTTGGACCGCTCGTTAACCGTACACAGGTCGCGACCTGCGTTTGGTCCGGAGACCATTCCAGGGTTGACATGAAGCCAAACCTGGATGATTCTCGCCGAGTTCGCTCGGTTGAAAAATCCTAGCGCCGCAAACTCTATGGGATCCTCTGGCGCCAATCGTGCTCTCAGGAGTCGATCGTGGAGCACTGATGGTGGGCTTAACACCCGGATGTGGTCCTCGAGCCACATAAACACCTGCCTCGACAACTTGTGGTTGTTGCTAAGCAGTGTTCGCGTATCCGGCGTCAAATAGAAGTGCGGATACAGGCGCATCAGGGTCTTGAAAGCCGACTCTTTTTTCAGCGGCTTGACCTTCGTCTCCGGCTTGGCTGGCGGCGGCGGCGGACGTGAGTCTTCCGTCGTGGCATCGTCAAAATGGCTCGGCGAGCCCAAGAAAACCAACGCGGGTGCGGAGGTTGACGAGGGTGTGACGCCTCGCCCCTGCGCTCGACCCACACCGGGGAGCTGACGGGTTTCGACTTCCCGTTGAACTCCGGCAGGAGTTGGAGAACTTCTCGGGTTCTCTTGCCAAAACGAGCATCCAGCGCCTTCTTGGGCCGACTGAAAAACAGCCAGTGACGCAGCTGCTGTGGCGCTTGTAACTGGAAGCGGTGGTCTTCCGGCTATTCGCGCCGTGGCCTTCGCAAAGGACCACTCGGTTCGCAACCGAACGGCGGCCTCTTCTTCGGTCTCACCGTTTGCTACGACTTGCTTTATTAGCTCGGCTAAGATCGTAGGCGGGTCGAGCCTGAGGTGGTACCACAGCTCGACTTTCTTCTCCGACAGGCCCATCGGCGCGGTCCAAAGGTACGTAATGGCCGCTAACGCCTGTCCTGGCGAAGGAAGAACACCAGTCGAACGAGTCGAACGAAGGGTACGAAAACGGCACGAAACCCAGCGCCGCCGATCTGAAACCGCTGTGCTGTGTTTGCGGCTGTTTGGGTCCGCTGCGCCGCTCTAAGTGTCACGTCAAACAATATTGTTCGTTGGGGCATCACAAGATCGATTGGAAAGCCGCGCACAATAAGGAATGCAAATGTTTGGTCAAAATAGATGAAATTGAATTTTTTTATCGGCTGATATTGAATTTGTTTTTAATTTTTAATTTTTTTTTTTGGGTTTGGATTTGATTTATGGATTTTTTGGATTTTTTAGGTTTTTATTTGATGTATTTGTCGGTGTTTTGGGTTGTTTGGGTTTTTGATGGGTTTGTTTATCGATTTTATGGGTTTTTATGGTTTTCACGGTTTGGTTTTATTGATTTTGTGAGTTTTTGTGTTTTTGATGAATTTTTAACTATTTGATCAGTTTTTTGTGTTTACATTAATGTTTTTAATGAGTTTTTGTGTTTTAAATGAGATATTTTTTCTTTTAAATGAGATATTTTTTCTTTTAAATGAGATATTTTTTCTTTTAAATGAGATATTTTTTCTTTTAAATGAGATATTTTTTCTTTTAAATGAGATATTTTTTCTTTTAAATGAGATATTTTTTCTTTTAAATGAGATATTTTTTCTTTTAAATGAGATATTTTTTCTTTTAAATGAGATATTTTTTCTTTTAAATGAGATATTTTTTCTTTTAAATGAGATATTTTTTCTTTTAAATGAGATATTTTTTCTTTTAAATGAGATATTTTTTCTTTTAAATGAGATATTTTTTCTTTTAAATGAGATATTTTTTCTTTTAAATGAGATATTTTTTCTTTTAAATGAGATATTTTTTCTTTTAAATGAGATATTTTTTCTTTTAAATGAGATATTTTTTCTTTTAAAAGAGATATTTTTTGTTTTAAATGTTTTTTTATCGATTTTTTTGGTTTTTTTTATCAACTATAATCGATGTTTTTGGGTTTTTAATTGATTTTTTGGATTCTTAATCGTTTTTTTTTTGCGTTTTATAGTATATATGGGTTCTTGATCGTTTATTGGGTTTTAATCGATTTTTTGAGTTTTTAATCGATTTTTTGGGTTTATAGTCGATTTATTTGGGTTTTTAATCCATTTTTTGGGTTTATAGTCGATTTATTTGGGTTTTTAATCCATTTTTTGGGTTGTTAATCCATTTTATCGTATTTTTTTTAGTTTTAAAGGAATTTTTTTATTAATTTTATGTTTTTTTTTTAGTTTTAAATTATTTTTAAAATCGATTTTATTGGTTGTTTTATACAATACTTTTAATTAATTTCTGCAATGATTGATTACAGTGTAGGCTGCGTAGCCCGGACATAGGACGGGATCCAGAAACTTGTCCGGTCAGGGCAATGTCCTTTCTGTAGGGCGTATAGACTCTCTGGTCCGGACAAATGCCACATGTCCGGACTAGAGAGTGTGACTGGATATGGATTTACCCGCGCAGTATGGGGATTTACAGCACGGGAGTGATGCATACATCACGTAAACGAGACAGAGACTCCAGATTGTTGGGTTTTGGCCTTTAATCTGTTGTCTAGGGGTAGGGGTCTCCCATCTCACTGTGTGGAGTGCTGTTAGGCACGCTACACTGGCAACCGTCTCGTCGCACACAGGGCTTAACTCCCATGTTCGACGTGGTCGGTTACCTCAGACGAAACATTCTGCCGTAACTTTAACGCAAATTTCCTTTTTCCAACCTTTTCCAACCCTTGTGAACATGCAATAAATTAATTTTGTATTTAAATTTTAGTGTTCTTAATTTTTTTTCCTAATTTGTTTCATTAGAAAATCGGCATTTTTGGTTTTTGTCCGGACTTTACAGCGATTTTTTCCTATACGGGACGCATTGCTTTGTCCGGGATCCGGAAGGGGGAGCTGTCCAGACCAAAGAACAAATTTAGCATTGCTCCTGATTGGTTGGGTCCGGCAAACTTGTCCGGACCACACAGCTGTCCGGACGGTGCTATGTCCGGTCCACGCAGCCTACACTTTGGCAGTTTGGCAATTTGGCAGTTTCACTACTAAGCAACAAGCAACAGCTTTTCATTAATAGCCGAGAGCACTGACGAGAATAAAACAAACACATTGACATTACTACATAATATTACACATTACACACAAATATCAAAAAGACATTTGGAGTCACAACAAAAAGAGACATAAAAGAACGTAAAAAAGACAAAAAGAGACATAAAAGAGACATAAAAGAACGTAAAAAAGACAAAGATGTCGTAAATATGATATGACAATGTTATAAAAATGACATAACGATGTCATTAAAATGACCAAAATGACAATTCATCCTGCAAAGGGACAGTAGTGGTAGAAACTGTTTGTTTACACTCAACTCAAATGTACTGTACACACACTGCCATTAAACCGGAAAAAAATGTGTGATGTAGATAACGATTTGACCAGAGAGCATACAGGTCAGGTTGGTAAACAAAGTGTCAAAATGAAAAACAAGTACAACAACTAAACAAAGAATTTTGAAAATCAATAGCAGTTCTACGTGAAACAAGAATTTACAGTCAATTCTGAACTCACAGCACGGAGAGACGCCGAATAACAAGCAGGTATGTACCTTTTCACACCACCAAAAGCAAGTAAAAAGATCATAACATCTACACTTATTTCATTCAATAATTAAATTGTTCATAATCATCAATTGTCATTACAGAAAAAACCTTGGATTTAAATACGAATAAGATACAATGCAAAATAATAATTTGGCGAGGCGACTACGTCCTGCAATTCACCGATTATTAAAGGATGATGCAAATAAACTGAGATGCAACATAATTGGCTTTGATGACTTTGTCAATAGCAAACATCGTGGGGATAAGCGTCATGTGTTTTGGCTTCTTTTATTTTTATTTTGCACATGCATGTTCGCTTATCAGACTTACGATAGGATAATGCATTACTTAAGTTATCCCACGGTTGTTGACGTAACGAGCAGCTCTGAAGATGTAATTTTACCAAAATTGATGATCTGCAGTGGCAATACTAAAGAAATGGTCAGACTTTGGAATAAAAATCAAGAAAAACTTCAATTAAAAACCAAGACATGCTTTAACTCGTTGCAAACATTAATGGCAATCCCAACTTATACCATAGAAGAACTTTGGAAAGCGACTAATTTGACGAAAGAAGTAGTGAGCGTAAAAATAAAAGTAAAAAATGCGACGATCCGGGTTTTTACTTAATAAATCGGAGAGACTTATAAAGCAATCGTCGTAGAGATGCCGTACAGGACTTCTACTCTGTGGCCAAATGTTTGTCTAGGGGAATGATTTTACACAGAGTAAAGGAAAAATTAGATAGTTTTAATCGTTCAAAATACAAAGGAGGTATTATTTAAAATGTTTGGGGTCGATCTGGCTTCTTCTTCAAATGTACACTCACAGTTGACCGTTGGCTCCAAGATGGCGTCGATGGCGTCGTGTGAGCGCGGGATTTTAGCGGAGTAAACTCAACGCTAAAATACCTTGCTGAATATACTAAAATCCTCGTGGAGCACGCTCGACACGAGAATACGTCTTGCACACAGCGGTTCGATTATTACGGAGCAAGCTCGACGTAACAATCGGTCTTTACACAAATCGCTTTGTGGAGTTAAACTCGACACAAAGCCTTCAAACTAACAGAGTAAACTCGATGTTAGTTTCACACAGAAATGGCTTAAATTACGCGTAGTAATTCAAGCTAGAAAGTTGCTATTCCGTACAGTGGGTACAGACCAGCGATGAAACTCAATTCGTCCAAGAATCACAGATCACACTTTGCAGTTTTGGCAGAAGTTTGACACGGTTGTGAACAGTTTGGAGGTAGAATCAAGAGTGCGGGAAGAGTGGGCCAAAACCGTTTGGCTCGCTCCTAAATCTGCTCAGAAAAGCTGCGCAGATGACGAGTTGCACAACGATCACACACGGCCGCCTTCGGGTCGTGTGCAACAATTGAGCCGGGCACGCGCGAGGGGAAGGGATGCTCCGCCCAGGCACACGCCTAGCAGCATCATCAAAGCAATGCACGCTGCAGCGCGATTGGTTGACGCTGTTGCTGGGCCAAAACTTGCTGCAAAACACAATATTATTTGGGTAATATTGTGTCTTGTTTTATATTTTATTAATGTATGTTTTATTTCAATTTACATTAAAACAAAACATATAAGCTTGTTGAATATGTTTATAAGACAATTTGGAAATATGGTGCGCACTCAAATAGGAATATTTGAGGTCACCACAAAAAATAATAATAAAGAAAGTGTATTTTTAAATGTATTAAGATTGCGTTATTTAAACCCTTGATTTCATGCAGAGATATTCAAATTTAAACAAAACGGCTGTTTTGACAGAAACGGACAATTTTTTTGGAATATGCCCAACATTTCAATTTAGTAATTATAAACAAATATTTAGCACTATCTATTTCAATATGCTTTATCATTTATTGACATAGCTAAAGCTTCTAGTGACTCATTTGTTGGAGAACTGATAGTAAAAATAGAAAAGAATTATGATTACGTATGCCTTGCCGAGCCATACAGAGTAAATTTAATAAATTAAAATTATGATTTGTATTACTCCGTAATTTTTTTCTTTTTACACTTAGTTTTTCCTTATGTTCTATGATTTTGGGAGACAATATGATGTAGCACATCAATATATTGGTACAACAACAACAATTTATTTCAGTTATAACAAAGTAAACTTTTATTTGAGAATGAAAAATTACTTCACAGAATCTAATTTTATTTTAACTTTTTAGTTCATATTTCTTAATTCACGTATAAATTCATGTTCCAGAGAGAAGGAATATAAAGAATGCTATCGGAGTTGCCTATTAAACAAGTTTAAAAACGATCTGACATGCAGGTAGGAAAAGAATGTTTTTACAATAAAAAAAAATCTAATCATTAAAAATCTTCTTTAACCTTCCCATAGCCAAGCCTAGTTTCCACCATTGCTAGCTAAGGTCGGTCAAATCGGCCTTCTTTTAAAATGCTTCTGCGCATGTGCAGAATCACATTTTTCCTGGTGCAATCGCATTTTTCCTGGTAAAAGCACATGTTTTAGGACTAATTTTAATACGCCACCTAGTGCAAACAGATGGCAAAGCAGTGTACGGCGCTCCCATTAAGGGTGTTTTATGTTATAAATATTAAATTATCTTAATAATAATTGAAAAACTATTTGTATTTAGACATTATAAAATAAGAAAAAAAAGTTTTTGAGGAATACAAGTTAACCTCATTAATTAATTATCAGAAAAAAAAGAATTACAGTGATTTTTCCACTTCTGTAATTTTTTTGACCTACCATGGCTATGGGAAGGTTAAAGATTTCCCTTCATGAAAATTGATTTACCACTTTGCAAATGTTCAAACAATACAAACGAAAAATACAGTGCTGTAAAGAAACTGATTGAAACCATAAACCCAAGTTCTGATTGTCAATGTAGCATTCCATGTCAACAAATAACTATTACACCATCCATTGATACAGGAATAGGAGATGATGACAAAACCTTATCTGTATCTTTAGTAATATCTGATGACAAAATTAGTGTGTATGAAGAACGATACATCTACAACGTTATTGCTCTACTGTCAGATTTAGGAGGCAATCTGGGCCTGTTTCTTGGCCTATCATTAATTTCATTACCTGAAATTACTTGGTATTTATATTATGTTGCAACAAACATTCACCCAAAAACTCCCGCCATTAGGTTTCGCCATCTATATGAGATATGCAAGAAGAAAGTCAATGCAAGCAAAGAGGAAACCTTGACAACTGGAGTCTTAGATAAGCTTAAGTTTGTGCTGGTATTTCTGACAGCAGGATTCACTTTGTATTGCCTGCACATTCGTTTCAATTACTACATTGATGAACCGGTAACAAAAACGGTTAGAATAGTTGAACGTCAATACACCGAGTTTCAGTCAATCACGATCTGTGGTGAAAAACAAAATAATGACATGGATGAAGCCAGATTACATTTACTGAAACATGCTAACAAAACCTGCAATAAAATATCACCATGGCAATTGTATGGCAAAAACTTGTCACTAAACAAAATCTGGAAAATACTTAATGTCCATGACAACATTGATATTAAGAATGAGGTATGTCGCATGCTATATGCTGTATATTGTATGTTACATTTTTTTCAAAAACAACTACAACCATGAAAATTATTATTTTTGTAGAAACATTTGGGATACAAAACAGCGCTAAACATATCAATGAATCCTATGCCACTTCCTTTTGGTAATTGTTCTCAAATAAATACAGGTATTAGTTTACAGATTTTGTTTCTTTAAGTTGATGCTTCATATTACCAAACTTCTAAAATCTGAATTTTTGATGGTTTATTTTATTATTAAAAATAAAAATCAAAAACCTGATGCATTAAAAAATTGATTCTGATTCCAATGTTTTTCAGAAAAATCAGTCGACCTATTTGCTCAACTTTGCATTACATTAAACAATTTAATTCCTTCAAAACAATGTGACCAGCATCTAAAGGTATACCATAACATCATTTAATATTTAGTAGGAACTTCATTTATTTATACACTATTTTCCCTTATTTTTACACTAAAAGAAACTAAATTTTACACGACCCCACTTTCTTTTTTTTACCTATCCTAAACTAACCTAACCTAAACCAGTCCTTGATGTGTATGAATTTTTTAGTGTAGAAATAAGAAAAAACAGTGTTGGTATTCAGAAATTTAGTGTAAAAGTCAGGAATTTAGTGTAAAAGTCAGGAATTTAGTGTAAAAGTCAGGAATTTAGTGTAAAAGTCAGGAATTTTTAGTCTAAAAAATAAGGAAAAATAGTGTAAAAATAATTGAATCTCATTTTTTAGAAGGGACTCAAGTTTCATCTATAATATATTACTTTCTTAACCCTTGGAGGCGAAAGGCTATATGCATTTAGAGACAAGCAGTTTCTTGAAAAGGAAATATTTTCCATATTCATTTTTTTTGCTGAATTTTTTTTTACTGTGTGACGGGAAAACCTAGCACCTAACATAAAAGTGTAATTTCTCCTGTTGACAATCATTTAAGTTGTGTCTGTAGTTATATACAGGGTGTCCCAAAAGTCTTAACCCCCCCCCCCCCCTAAATATTTCGTGAGCAATTGCATGTAGGCCAACTTTGATCGGGACAGAATATAACACAAGCGTGTTCAATTTCCTGATAAAAACCATTAAATTGTGTGTACCGGTTATAAACTATTAAATGAGTAAATAAACCATTAGACAAAACAGCTAACGTATAATTACAAGCAGTAAATAACTGTCAGACTCGAGACCAGCTACAAAATCGTTTCCGGTATTTCTACGAAAACTATAAGCTGCGGAGAAATATTAGACATTATAACGACTTAGGCATCAGAGGCGATAGTTAATATTCTATCCAGACTACGTCACTCAGTTTGGCAACAGCTAAAGTCTGCTTCGGTGTAACGTCGCGGACCGATATTTTTGTTCCAAAGTGTCGCAGAGCAGTATCACATTCAGTTTTGGTGAAATTTTGATGGACTAGGTAATATTTATTTAAAACAAAAGTAATTTTTATGCACTTCAGATTGCATGAGATTAAATGGGGTTTTTCATGTTCATAATTAACAATTACGCACTTTGTGGACCATGTTGCTGGATTCTGAATTTACCTAATGGTAACTGCATTCGCCGCTAGATGGCTTTAACTGGCGGGAAAAATTCGTAACGATCGATAATACGCGTGTAATATCGATTAACTAGCAAAAAAATACGAGAAACTATTAACTGAAAGTTCACGTTTCAAAGTCATTTCACCTTTTGATCAAAAACACAAAAACGTGTTTACACAAATTTAATTGAAAACTTATTTCCACCAGCTTACGAGTAATTGAAAACTTATTTCCACCAGCTTACGAGTAATTGAAAACTTGTTTACACAAATTTAATAGAAAACTTGCTTACATCAATTTAATTGAAAACTTGTTTACACCAGTTTAATTGAAAACGAAAATGTAATTTAGAGAATTGCCATTAATTTCAGAGTGAATTATAATTTACCGGTAATAAGCAATTGAAAAGAAATGAAAGCATTTTATAGTTCCGAAATAATAACCCAACTTGCAGTTGTTGTTTCCATTTTATACATCTTTAACATTCATGTATTAAAAACGTCATTTAGAAGTTCTGTTTACGAGTTACTAATAATTATAATTAGAAAATTGTATTGCAGACAAGGGTATACAAGTATTATCACCTGTTGATGTCTGGTGTTTAACCTAGTGGCAAAACACAAAATTACTCACAATTTCAATTGCTAGCATAGAGTGAGGGTCCAGTTTTTTTGAACACGACTGTACATTTAATGTTACTCTAAAATAAAAAGTAATTTTCATTTTAAAAATGAAGTTTTATGCTTTTTTTATTTTAAAATGCATGTCTGTTAAGTTGATTGCTTGCTTTGTCAGGACAAAAAATCTATTGCTATGTCTGTACTTCTATTTATATCTGTATATCTGTATAATGCAATTCTGGTGTTTTGGGTCTTTTTTTATGTATCACTACACTAGTGAAATGGCTCGGCCAATGGGAGCCAAGATTCCAGGGCTCCTCTTGAGTGTGGAAAGAGTATACAGCAAAATGTTATGTGTTATCCAACCACGCCACTCATGAGGCTGTAGTAACACTATCACAATACAAAACAATGGTCAAGAATGACCAATGGAGTGCACAGTGCTGGACTGGCCCGGCGGGTTTCCGGGAATTTCCCGGTGGCCTGTGGCGGGCCCACCGTGGCCTTTCCCTGGTTTACCGTAGCCTGTCCCTATGGTCCGATCCATCCATATTTCCCAATACTAAACTTGTACCCGGTCCAGCCCTGGGAATGCAAGACACTCCAGCTAAATAACAACTGGAATTAGAAAATCGTCTGTGCAGAATGGAATGTGCAGTACGAATTTAATTGTTAACACTTTGAATGTCACACCGTCACTGTGATGTGTGGTTATAAATATGGCCGAGGCTCTTTCCCCGAACGTGTGGGGAAATAACATGTACCTTATTTCCCCATACATGTGGGGAAATAGTCGGCCCTAACTGGCCAGGCTGTTTCCCCACACAATCTGATTGTGATCTGATTGTGTACGGTATGGGGAAATAACATGTACAGTCGTGTTCATCAAAACTGGACCCTCATTCTATGCTGGCAAGTGAAATTGTGAGTAATTTTATATTTTGCCACTAGGTGAAACACAAGACATCAACTGGTGATAATACTTGTATAATACTTGCATAGCAGACAAGGGTATGCAAGTAACTTATTATCACCTGTTGATGTCTGATGTTTAACCTAGAGGCAAAACACGAAAGTACTGTGAGTCTATTACAATCCGACTAAGGTTAAAGCAAAGGTAAGACTGAACTTTATTCGCAAATACAAAATGGCGTACAATGGGATTTACGGTAGCCAATCCGTAAACCCCTTACAAGACCGGGACGCCCCCTTACGGTAGAGGGTGGACTCGGGACAAGGGATGGGATCCGGTGTCCGGTAGTCACAAGTACTTGCAATCTCAATTGCCAGCCTAGAGTAAGGGTCAAATTTTTTTTAACACGACTGTACCTTTTCACACCACCAAAAGCAGGTAAAAAGATGATAACATCTACACTTATTCTATTCAATAATTAAATTGTTTATACCGTATTTTACCGATTAAGAGTCGCTTTCAAATTGTAGCCGCCCTCGAATAGTAGTATTCAACCTCACGAACGATAAACGTACGCTTCGTTTGTGACATTCAGACTTCGTTTGTTACATTAAACAAATGTAACAAATGAAAAACGGAAATTGTAAGTGATGACAAAAATGGCAGTTTTGAATAAGAGCCGCGGCTATTAATCAACAAAATACGGTAATCATCAATTGTCATTCCAGAATAAACCTTGGATTTAAGTAAGATACAATGCGGAATAATAATTTGGTGAGGAGACTACGTCCTGCAATTCATCAATTGTTGAAGGATGATGCAAATACATTTCGATGCAACTTAGTTGGTTTGGATGATTTCATTAACAGCAGAAAACATTGGACAAAGCGTCACACCTGTTGGCTACTTTTATTCTCATTTTGCATGTGCATGCTCACTTATCAGACTTACGATAGAATAATGCATTATTTAAGTTATCCTACGGCTGTTGATGTAACGAGTAGATCGGAAGAGGTCGTTCTACCAAATTTGTTGATATGTAATAGCAATACAAAAGAAATGTCGAGACTTTGGAATAAAACTAACTCAAAATCCAAACCATCACGCTTCGACTGCTTGAAGATGGTAAATACACTGATGGGAAACCCAACTTCCAGTCTAGAGGAAATTTGGGAAGCGAGTAATTTGACGAAAGAAGTAGTGAGCGTAAAAATAAAAGTAATAAAGATGGAATAAAGTACGGAGTAATTTTTAATAAGTTAAAAAAAATTTATTTGAATTTGTTTATTTTGTATAGGGATATTCTAATTCAAACAAAACATTTGTTCTGACCGAAATGATCAATCATTATGGAATATGCTCATCAATTCAATTTCGTAAGTATAATCAAAATTTACCACCATCAATTTGAATGCACTTTATTATTTATTGATATATAGCTAAGGCATCTAGCGAATCATTTGTTGGACAAGTCGTAACAGTTACAATAGCAAGTTATGATGGCATATGCCCTTCAGCACCATACTTGGTAATTTTAATTAATTGCAAAAATAATTGTAGTCTACTTTTCTTTCCTTTGCCCTTAGCTTGGTCTTCATTTCTTCGATTTTGGAAAACATTTCGGGATGGGAATACAATATGCCGGTGGAACATCAAAAGTTTATTTGAGCTATAACAAAGTAAAATTTTATCAAACAACGAAAATTCCTATGCTTTACCTTATTTTATTCAAACATTTTAGTTCATTTTTCTGAATTCACCAATAAATGAATGCTCCGGTGAAGACGAATACAGAGAATGTTATCGGAGGTGTCTATTGAAGAAATTTAAGACGTTAAGATGCAGGTAAGAAATCAAAACAGTCAACAGACAGCGTGGCTGCACATGTTAAATCACATTGTTTGTTTGTTGTTTGTTTGAGTTACCATTTCCTACGTCAGTTCCGTTCGTTTCCTGCTTGATTTCCGTTCGATCCCTACGTTTTTTCCGTTTTCTACGTGATTTTCGTTTTCTACGTGATTTTCGTTTTGTACGTAATCTCCGTTCCTCATGACATTCTGGTCCAATTGTTGCAGCCCGCTTAGTGGAGAGAACGATGTAGTTTCACATAAAAATATAATGATTACAAATTTTCCAATAAAGATTTCCCTTCATGAAGATCGATTTGCCGCTTTGCAAATGTTTAAAGGACATACAGATGCATCTTTTTGCTGCAATGCAGTTGATTCAAACTACAAATCCCATTACTGTTTGTCTCTGTCGACGTCCATGTCATCAAATAACTTTTACACCTTCCACTGAAATTAGCGCAGAAGATGATAAAAGTACAGTATCTGTATCTCTAGCAATTGCTAATGACAAAATTAGCGTGTATGAAGAACGATACACGTACGACGCAATTGCTCTTCTGTCAGATGTAGGAGGCAATCTGGGCCTGTTCCTAGGTATCTCTGTAATATCATTACCTGATATCATTTGGTATTTATATTATGTTGCAACAAATATTCACCGAAAGACATCCGTTGATAAGATTCGCCCTCTGTACGAGATATGCAAGAAGAAAGTCACTGCAAACAAAGAGAAAACCATAACAAATGGAGTCTTAGAAAGGTTTAAGTTTGCGCTAGTATTTGTGACTGTGGGATTCACTTTATATTGGTTGCAAATTCGTATCGACTACTATATTGATGAACCGGTAACAACAATGGTTAGAATAGTTCAACGTCGTTACACCAAATTTCCGTCAGTCACCCTCTGTGCTGAAAATCAAAATAATGCCATGGACGAAACCAGATCACACTTCCTGAAACACACTAACAAAACCTGCAATGAGATATCGCCTTGGCAATTGTTCAATCACGAATTGTCACTGGTCGAAATCTGGGAAACACTCAATGTCCATGACGCAATTGATATTGAGAATGAGGTATGTCTGTACTAGTAGTATGTTATATTCCCAAAACAAACCCATCAATGAAAATTATTGTTTTTGAAGGTGTTATATGGATATAAAATTAAATTAAATATATCAACGCATACTATTCCACTTCCTTTTGGTAATTGTTCACGAGTTAACACAGGTACTTGTAATTGTAATGTGCTTTTGCGTTCAATTTATGTGTTAGTTTTTATTATTGTCACTTTTTACCACCCAGCTTCACCCTGAGTTTTTATTATGGCATTTATTAACAGCATTACCGTATTTCATCAATTCTTAGATGCACTTTTATTACCATACTAGCTGTGCCCGGCCATGCGTTGCTGTGGCTCATAAATAAATCCCGTGGAAATAAATCCCGTGGGAATAAATCCCGTGGAAATAAATCCCGTGGAAATAAATCCCGTGGAAATAAATCCCGTGGAAATAAATCCCGTGGAAATAAATCCTGTAGAATTGTGTGTTGTATTTACGCCCAATAGATGGCGCTGTTTTTTCAAAAATGCATGTTTTTACCTGTCACAGGTGTGACATCTATATAAAAACCATATAACAGCAGTCGCCTATTTGAATGCAAAAATAGCTCAAATCAAATTAAAGAAATAAAAAAATTGTTCAAAAAATTCCATTTATGCTGGCAAAAAGTTTGAGACCAAATGCAAGGGAATCTTACCCCAAATCATCATTGCTGATCCAACAACAAGTAACTGGCCAAAAAAGTGAAGAGAATAAATTTAATTTGGATGGACCTGATGGTGTTCAACACTATTTGTATGATTTACATCGATCACCAAATCTATTTTTTGCTGGTAGGTGATTCATGACTTGGGGTGAAATTGCCTTGAATGAAACATCAACTCCTGCATTTGTTTCACAAAATTCTGCATATTTTTCACAAAACTCTGCATATGTTGTTGAATTATTAGTCTTTTAAAAATTCTTTCTACGAACTCATGCATCCGAACTTTTTATCCTGACCTTTCCAATACTTTTCAGAAAAATCAAAGGACCTAAATTCTTACCTTTTAATTACATTAACTAATGAATTTCCTCACAAACCATGTGACCAGGATCTAAAGGTAATATTTATTTATTATTTATTGCATTCAACACTCCAATGGCGTTATTAAATGCAAAGATTAGTCAAAGAACATTTTGTCAATTATGGATAAATACTTGACACATAATTGTGAATAATAATAATATTTAGTTTTTCATAAATAATCTGGATGAAGACGTTAACATTTTGGCACCTTTGACTTTAAAGTATGATTGGTGGAACTTAGTAACTCTTCGAGTACTTAAGGCAATAAATTAAACAAACAATACTTACATGCTTTTATTTTAACTTATTTTGATTTTAATGAATTAGACTATACAAAGAAATACAAAGTACAATCCATGTGAGCAGAACAAAAGTTCTTATCTCAAGTGTAAAAATGCTTGCATCCAAAACAATTTGTTTCAAACTGTTAACTGCAGGTAAGCCAATCCAGACACTTCACTTTTTACACATATCAATTACGATTTTATCCTGGTTGCAACACATACTGTAACTGTATATACGCATACACCAGTTGTTCAAAAAATACCTAGGCGGTGCAGTTAAGTTACATGCTACAATTGTTTTCAAATGTTTCAGATTACCTTATTTCTGGAAGCCGGACTTACCAGTTTGTAACACAACAACAGAAATTACTACCGCTCATTTAACATATTTAAAAAATTTTGACTCAAATCAAAAACAATGCAAATGTAGACTGCCTTGCAAAAATACTTTTCACAAATTTGTTTTGCATGGGAATGAGAATAAATTATTGCCTTTTTCTGCCACATTAATAGCTATTGAATTCTCTGATACTTTCTTAGAGAGTATAGAAGAGCAACAGGCATATCCGACATCTCAATTGCTAAGCGATGTCGGTAGCATCATAGGATTAGGTTTAGGAATGTCTTTGCTGTCTTTCTATGTTTGCATTTTAAACACTTATACTTGGTGTAAGAATAAAAGGTTTTCGATGTGGTTCCAAAAGAAGAAATAAAATATACGCAAGACAATTTTATAACATTTTACACAGTAGTTTTTAAAGTTTACTTCATTTATAAAAAAAAAAATAAAAGTTATTTATCTTTATGGAACTATCCTTAAAATTATGTTCACGTGTGAACTGTTTTGATCTTTCCTGGTCATAAAATATTACTTCAATAAGCTATCCACATAAAATATTTTAAATCTCTCTTGCATCACAAATTGAAAAAAGGTCTATATTTAATGAACACGAATTGTTAGTTTGACATGCACTAGAAAGAGTCATTATTTTAAAAGTTAGCGGAATGGTTCCTGGTCTATCATCACCAGTGTGATCTTTTGTGTTCTCCAATCAACTCCCTAAAATATTATAAATAGTACTTTTAAATGTATTAAAGCACATGTTTTGTGACGTAGACATCGTATTTGAATGCACGAGCACTTCAATCGTTCTTTTTGCGCTCGCAACATTATAGTTAGTTGGTGAACTTGAGGCGGATTAACACACCCCGTAATTGACTGTAGCTTTGCTCTATGTAGATGTTTATCAAATGTTCAAAGTTGTATTTTAACCTTCTGGTGTACCTCGTTTAAAATGATTTGTTTTTAGAATAGTTATTAAAATGCACGCTGTACTTTCAAATGGCAAAATAAAAAAGTAGTTTAAAAACATTAATAGTTCATTCAATGTATCACATGACAGAAACAATACGGTTTCATGCACAGGTGACAGGTCCTTCTAAATATTTTATCCTTTGCCACAGAGTCAAACATACACACAAGCCAAATAACTTATAACGTGTTTCGGTTTTGGTCCAGTGTTCACTGTTCAGTATGTGTGCTGGATGTGCATACACACACTTTCTCTAATCAAATTTTCTAAAAAAAAGCATTAAATTTCTTATTTTAAAAAAAAATTGGATTGGATTGGATTCGATTCGATTCTAATTATTATTAATTATTAATTAATTTATTACATTTCGTGCGACGCTTTTCATTTTTGAAAAATTTAATAAACAACTTGTCTTATCGTCGAATGGCTAATCCAGTCAAATAATTCAATTCAATCGCAATGTCCGGCTCGTTCATCGGTTGTCGTTCCTCCATTACTGCATGGGCCAGATCCGGTCGAATGGTCGTTTGGTCCCAAACGCTCGTATGATTTTATACAGCGTCACTACCGATTGCTTGCGATCATCACAATTTTCCTGCGCGCAATTATCAGGTTAAGTTAGGTTAGGTTATTTGTAGGAGGAAGTTAATATTAAAATTTGAAATCACAAACCTCCTGGCATGCAATACACACAAATGAGCGCGAAAGGCATTGATCGCTTACAATGTCTGGTGCAGCGGCGGCGATCGGTCGTGTCGCTGTTGCATTTTTACACTTTAAATGGGCGCCTATCGACGTCAGAGCAGCAATAGCTCAGCCCCTTCGATTTAATGAAGTGACGTAATTTTGCCCTAGCGGCCAAATCTAACAACTCGTTCAACCTTGATAATGTCTGCCTCCGCTCAACCAAACAACGTGGAATTAGGATTCGCCGAAGAATGCGTTTCATGGAAGTTAACGAGCAAGTATTTCCCTAGCAAAATAGGCGGCAAACTCGTCTGGCTCGACCTGAAAAATCTCCCGTCAATCAAGCAGCTATCGTGTCCGAAATGCGAAAATCCGTGCGTTTTCCTGCTCCAAATCTACGCGCCCGTGGACGAGCACGACGAGTGCTACCACAGGTCCGTTTTGTTGTTCGTTTGCAAGAACGCAAACTGCTCCAAAAAGAACACGAACGAGAACATTTTAGTGTTCCGATGTCAACTGGCGAGGGTGAATGATTTTTTCGATAACGAGCCGTACGAAGAGGACGAAAACGACCCGACACCCAGCGCCGCCGATCTGAAACCGCTGTGCTGTGTTTGCGGCTGTCTGGGCCCGCTGCGCTGCTCCAAGTGTCACGTCAAACAATATTGTTCGTTGGGGCACCAGAAGATCGATTGGAAGGCCGGGCACAATAAGGAATGCAAATGTTTGGTCAAAAAAGGTGAAATTGAATTTTTTTTTTCGGCTGAAATTGAATTTTTTTTTTTTCGGCTGAAATTGATTTTTTTTAATTTTTTAATTTTTTTTTGGGTTTGGGTTTTATTTATCGATTTTTTGGGTTTTTATTTGATGTATTTATGGTTGTTTTGTGTTTTTTGGGTTTTTGATGGATTTATTTATCGATTTTTTTTGGGTTTTTATGATTTTATTTTATCGATTTTGTGAGTTTTTGTGTTTTTGATGAATTTTTAACGATTTTATCAGATTTTTGTGTTCAAATTAATGTTTTTAATGAATTTTTAACGATTTTATCAGATTTTTGTGTTTAAATTAATGTTTTTCATGAATTTTTAACGATTTTATCAGATTTTTGTGTTTAAATTAATGTTTTTAATGAATTTTTAACGATTTTATCAGATTTTTGTGTTTAAATTAATGTTTTTCATGAATTTTTAACGATTTTATCAGATTTTTGTGTTTAAATTAATGTTTTTCATGAATTTTTAACGATTTTATCAGATTTTTGTGTTTAAATTAATGTTTTTGATGAGTTTTGTGTGTTAAATGAGATTTTTATTGATTTTTTTGTGTTTTAAAGAAATTTTTTTTATTAATTTTATGTTTTTTTGTGTTTAAATGATTTTTTAAAACCGATTTTATTGGTTGTTTTATACAATACTTTATCGATTTTCTTTTTCTTTTTCCTTTCATTTTTAAATCAATTTCTGCATCGATTAATTAATTCTTTAGTGTATTTTTAAGATTGCGCCATCATGGTCGAATCGACCGGTTGGAAGGATTTTTTGCTGCCCGAGTACGAGATCGTGATGGAGGAAGAACCGAAAGCCGGCGACAGGCCGAAGAAATCGGAAGACGACGTTTTGAACGAGTACAAAACGTTTTTGGTGTCGGAAAAAGCGCAGTCGATGCTGCCCGAGAGCAGCGACAGCAACCACGTGCAACAAATGTAAATGGGTTGAGTTTATCTTGATAGATTGTTTCAATTTGATTTAATCAATTAATCCGCTGTAAATTCAAATATTTACACAAATTTACAATACGAACCCCCAGTTTTTCACCATTGATTTCTCCGTGCGCGTGACATTGGTTTTAAGATTCGCAAAGTCGATTTTCATTAATTTTGAGCAAAAACTGTTATATTTACTGACTTTCTAACTTTTTGGATTCGAGCAATAAAAACATGTCTTTTTGAAGTCAGAACAAGTTTATTGTAACTTTTTGGGGTTTACATATCAATATTCAAGGGAACAAAGGAGAATTTAGCATAATTTATGACACTTTTCGCCGACTTCCTGTTGCGCGTCATTCGTTATCATTCAAAACTCCTGCTGAAAGTTGGCTTCTCCGCACGTCAACATCTCATTCCGCTCGAAATCGTATGTCTCCGCTTATAACTAAAATGCCAGTTTTTAAAATTGGCTCGCACTTAACCAAACTCTATGAATAAAATACAAACTGGAAAGGCCCAAATAATGTTGACATACACACATGTTCGATATAACTGTAGCCACTACGCCTGGTGGTAGTTTGGTACACACGCTTCGATCGGTTCTCCACTCTCCACATCAATTCATGCACAGTTGGTCAAGGCTAAATGTTAGATTGCTTATTAAAAAAAATTTAAAATGAAATTACAACTATTTTGGGTTTGGGTCAGATCGGACCCTGTTTTTGTCTTCTGTTTGTCATCACACATTGTGGAGACAAATTAGAAAATAAAACTTAATTTCCAATACAATGTCTGAGTAATTATTTGAGTAATTATTACCTTAGTAAAAATAGCTGCGATCCGGGTCTTGCAATCAATAAATACACTAACAATTAATGCAAACGCAGGTTGAATGCCGTTTATAGGACTTATATCTTATATCACATGTGATCTTAATTTAATCTGCTCATTCATGCGTGCATTTAATTTTTACATGTTATTTCTACATTTTATTAATTTTTTTGACACTTTGACACTTTTGACACGCGACTCAATATCCGTTGAGTACGGCACGAAGTCCCAAACAAAAGCGTACAAATTTCAATCCTTTTTTCATAATTTCTTAACAAAATTTAATAAATTTATCAGAAATTCACAAAATGGCAAAATGGTATTTTGCGTCGTCAAATATGCTGACACAAAAAATGTCAATAGAAATTTTCAACAACATGTTTGGAGAAGAAACGTGCACAACATAGTAATTAAACATCATATTTCATCTGACAAATGTCTTTCAAAAAACTTTTAATGATAGGTTTTCTGACATTCAACTAGTGATTACCGGTAGTTGAAACCACCTTTTCAATGACTCGTGCCATAGTGATAATTTATTCAAGCTGTCATTAATTTTAATATATTCTCCCAACAGACAACATCAATATAATGCATTGCTGTGGTAAGACGAAACAGATCGAGTACTACGGATCCACGAAATACAACTTGGAAACTGTAAGTACAGAAAGCCAATGAAAAAAACTGACATTTTAAAAATTCCATCAAAATATTGATAATAAGCTTAGAATTAATCGTTTAAGTCCTGTCAGCCCGGTTGGTTATAGTCATTTTAGCAACGATCATTTTAGCGATTTTTACCAAAAAAGTCCCATTTTAGCGAACATGTCATTTTAGCGACACAAAAACCTAGGTTTTAGCGACGAGCAGGCTCAAAAAAGTGGTTTTCATCAAAAAACCAGTAAGGTTAGGTTCGCGGGGGGTCAAGGGGGGGCTGTGCCCCCCCTTGTTAGCCCTTCTTAGGAATTAAACGTAGGTTTTTGTGTCGCTAAAATGACATGTTTGCTAAAATGCCGTGAAGTCAACCCTATTCCTCGGCCCGCCCGGACATCCAACCAGACGTTGCCTCCAGTTATTTTACGTGTATTAGAACCCAGACTTTTTGTTAACAAACAATAATAATCATTGATATTGTTTTTTAAGTTATTCACATGTATTTTCACTTAGCGCGCACGTAGTTTAGCTTATTTGGTAGGTTAGATTTATCTCTAGAAAGATCAAAAGGTAGAATCGTCACAATGCGCATAAAACCACATGGAACATTTCCACTTATTACAAATTAACTAATGTTTTGTGTTTTGTATTTGTCACGGTCCTAGGCCTGGCCCTTGACCCTCACCTGACCTTCGCTTTGCATATTCTGAACCTAACTAGATTCCTATCCAGGACTGTATTCATCGTCACTCGCATCCGTAAGGTCCTGTCCATGCGCGAATTGACGTCTTATGTTAAATCCAAGGTCCACCCCGCTATCACCTATGCTGTTGCGATCCTCCGGGCTTTCCACTCTAAAACAAATACTTACCTTGTTAAGAGTGGTTCGCAAGTGAGATGCCGTTTATAGGCCTTATACTCGGTTGCCTGTGTGGTGTCTAGGGGTAATTTTATGAAAGGAAAACGACAGTTTGGATTGAATAAAATACAAAAATGTTTTATTTGAACGGAAATTTACAAATATAATTATGAGAAATATAATTATTAAATTTACTAAGAAGTTATGAATTTAGCGGTTGAAATTAGGGAGAGAAAAAGAGAAGAGGAATGAGAAATGAGTCAAGCAAAACGGTTACGCTCACTTGAAACAAAGGAAAAAGGCGCCAACAACGACGGTTGATCGTTGGGCGCGAGTGTTTGGCGCGCAACAAACGGCAGCTTGTTGCGCTCGGAAAATGGCGAGTCGGACTCGCCTGAGAAATATTATTTCTCAATGAAAACGATGACTTTCTATTTGTAAGCTCCGGAGTAAAGCTCGCAGGTGGCTTACGAATATCGGCGATGGTTCTCTACGAGAGATTTGCCGTTGACGACGACGATGAGAGTACCAGAGTAAACTCGATGGCGCTCTCACAATAATCAAACAACGAGCAGGAACAAATTTCCTTCGCTCGTTCGATGGCGATGAACAGTGAACTCCGGAGTAAAGCTCGCAGGTGGTTCACTGTCTTCTCACGATGGTTGACGGCGACGGGTTGCTCGATCGACGGAGGCGAATCACGGAACAAGTCAACGCTACTCGACGGCGGCGGGTGAGCGGAGTTTCTCGGGCGTTACCCGAAATTCGATGCCTGTGCGCAAATGTGGCTGGTTCCACCGAAATCTATTCAGTGGAAACAGCAATGTCTCTCAACTCACCAAAACGTGTAAACCCGGTCAGCACTTGGAATCCTTGTGTTTGAAGTTCTTCAGTGATGATCATTTGGGTTGTTTGTTGTTTGTGTGTTGTGTCAAGAGTGGGTCAAACCGCCAAAATTTGGGGTTTTATGCACTCTCGAAATCTGCGCACGAAATATGTGCAGATTACTAATTTTGGCACAACAAAGGATTTTGTTGCGCCAAAAGCCGTTATTATTGCACCATAACCGTTGGCTATGGGAAGGGTGGCGTGTGCCAAGCACGCTTCGAATATGCGCAGCGGATGCTGCGCAGACGTCTTAATTTAGTGAGACAAAGGATTTTGCCTCACTAAGCGGTTAATTAACGCCTCACCCCACACAATATTGGGGTGAACCGTGCTAGGGGAGGATTTTCTCCCCTAATTATGTAATCGTTTGGCGTGTGCCAAACATAAATATTACCAAAATAAAATGTAAATGCAACTTCTTTCGTGGTGACTCTTTTTATTAAATAAAACACATTAAAAATTGAATAAAAGCGGCTCAGGGTCACCACAATGCTTCCTCCATCTGGAACTCAACTCCCCGCCGTTTCTTGATCCCCCTCTACCGCATCCTCCGCGCCTCATATAAAATCCCACCTAGATCCCGTCTCACTCCTTACTGCAACACCCATAAACTCCTGACCCTCTCTAACCTGTTGCGGCTGAATGACTTATCGTCCCTCGCCGATGCTATCAGGGACTCCGGACACCCCGCCCACTTCATCGCACAATTCTACTCTTCAGACACCGCCACCAGGATCACCCGCCGTCACTCATTCAAGATCACTACCCGCGTCTCCATTTACCGATCTAGAACTTTCCCTTATCGATGTACTAAGATGTGGAATAATCTTCCGATGGACATCCGTGCTGCCGTGCTCGATTGCGCAGCCTTCAATTGTTGCTTCCACTGCCGCCACTTCCATCGCCGCTTAAGAAATTTTTTCTTGAACACTCAATGTAACAACTAAACAACCGCTACCAACCAGCACCACATTGTAACTACTCCCCAGAAGTGCTTGAAATAAAATAATAATAATAATAATAATTATATTGTATTGGTCTGTGGTCTGCGCCCCTCCCTTCACTGCTTGTAAGTTATTATATTTTGCTTTTCACCTAACTGTTACATCATTTCCATCACTTATTGACATTTCCGGTTTCGAGTCTCAGCTGCACCAGAAATGCATTAGACGTTCAGACATTGTAATCGACTACTTATTGTAAGGAAATTCTTTGCTTTCCTGACAAAGCAACCAACGAACTAAACAAGAATGCTTGAGAGAGAATGCTTGAGAGAGTTGGATGAGGTATCGCAGACGGCTATAAATCTTGTAGTGAGTTAGAGTATAGAAGCGGGAATAGTTTTAAATTTCATCGTCATTTCACCTTCATTATATGCACGCAAGTGAAATTGTGAGTAATTTAATATTTTGCCACGAGGAGAAACACCAGAGATCAACAGGTGATAATACTTGTATAATACTTGCATAGCAGACAAGGGTGTGCAAGTAACTTATTATCACCTGTTGATGTCTGATGTTTAACCTAGAGGCAAAACACAAAAGTACTCGCCATCTCAATT
Organism: Strigamia acuminata; assembly: GCA_949358305.1. Classification (NCBI taxonomy): domain Eukaryota; kingdom Metazoa; phylum Arthropoda; class Chilopoda; order Geophilomorpha; family Linotaeniidae; genus Strigamia; species Strigamia acuminata. The sequence goes on from OX442314.1 coordinate 7,365,545, forward strand.
GCCAGCCTAGAGTGAGGGTACAATTTTTTTGAACACGACTATACCTTTTCACACCACCAAAAGCAGGTAAAAAGATCATAACATCTACACTTATTCTATTCAATAATTAAATTGTTTATACCGTATTTTACCGATTAACAGTAGTCCTTGAATTGTAGACACTCTCAAATAGTAGTATTTAACCTCACGAACGATAAACGTACGCTTCTTTTGTGATGTTCAGACTTCGTTTGTTACATTAAACAAATGTAACAAATAAAAAACCGAAATTGTAAATGCTGACAAAAATGGCAGTTTTGAATAAGAGCCGCGGCAATTAATCGACAAAATATGGTAATCATCAATTGTCATTCCAGAATAAACCTTGGATTTAAATAAGATACAATGCGGAATAATAATTTGGTGAGGAGACTACGTCCTGCAATTCATCGATTGTTGAAGGATGATGCAAATACACTTCGATGCAACTTAGTTGGTTTGGATGATTTCATAAACAGTAGAAAACATTGGACAATGCGTCACACCTTTTGGCTACTTTTATTCTCATTTTGCACGTGCATGCTCACTTATCAGACGTACGATAGAATAATGCATTACTTAAGTTATCCTACGACTGTTGATGTAACGAGTAGATCGGAAGAGGTTGTTTTACCAAGTTTGATGATATGTAGTCGTAATACGAAAGAAATAGCCAGACTTTGGAATAAAACTAACGCAAAATCCCAACCTTCACGTGTCGACTGCGCGAGCATGGTAAATGAACTGATGAAAATCCCAACTTACAATCTAGAGGAAATTTGGGAAGCGACTAATTTAACGAAAGCAGTAGTGAGCTTAAAAATAAAAGTAAAAAGATGGAATAAAGTAATTTTTAATGAGCTAAAAACAATTAGTTCAATCTTTTTATTTTGCATAGGGATATTCTAATACAAACAAAACAATTGTTCTGGGAGAAATGATCAATCCACTTGGAATATGCTCATCCATTCAATTTGGTAAGTATAATAAAAAATTTACTACTATCAACTTCAATACATTTTATTATTTATTGATACGTAGCTAAGGCATCTAGCGAATCTTTTGTTGGACAAGTCATAACAGTTAAAATAGCAAGTTATGAGGACATATGCCCTTCAGCACCATACTGGGTAATTTTAATTAATTGAAAAATAATTGTTGTCTACTTTTCTTTCCTTTACCCTTAGCTTAATCTTCATTAGGCGCATTCGAAAAGTCATTAAAACGAGTGTAAACGTGTTTACACTCGTTTCCACACGACATTTACACGAATTAATTCGTGTAAATGTCGTGTAAACTGGTTAAACGGAAACGGCCTGTACGCCACGTTTCCGTTTAAAATCTCCGTGCAACGAGTTTTCTCGTTGAAATCGGGTCTTGCTGGCAGCCATCTTGGATTTTCGTTAGATCGGTTGGAACGATGTCGATCGCAAGAACAATTTTTTAGCAGGTATTAGCCGCATTCTTGCGATCGAATGCGGCCGATGTTCGACCGCATTTGTACGATCGAATACGGCCGACGTTCGACCGACGTTCGGCCGCATTTGTACAATCGAATGCGGCCGACGTTTGTGCGATCTGATGCGGCCGGTGTTCGGCCGCATTTGTGCGATTGAGGCGGATGTTCAGCCGATTCCCGTTCGGAATTAAATATTAATAATACAAATAATTAAAATAAATTTACATTTTATAATCATGTTTTTATAATCTCCTGTTTTTTTTTTTAGAGTAAACAACAACAATAATGACTATGGTTATTATTTGGACTAATTTAATATTTACACTTGAATTTACACTACTGAATTTTACACAGAAATTTATTTTGAAACTCGAAAATTGGGTCGTTTAACTTGAAATTTACACTACCAGTTGCACTGGTCGTTTAGTGCAAATTACTTTTCGAATGCGCCTATTCTTACGATTTTGGAAAATGTTTCGGGGTGGGACAACTATATGCCGGTGAAACAAAAGAAGTTTATTTAAGTTACAACAAAGTAAAATTTTATCAAAGAACGAAAATTCCTATGCATCACCTTATTCTATTCAAAAATTTTAGTTCATTTTTCTGAATTCACCAATAAATGAATGCTCCGGCGAAGATGAATACAGAGAATGTTATCGGAGGTGTCTAATGAAGAAATTTAAGAAGCTACCATGCAGGTAAGAAATCGAAATAATTGCAAAGGGGCAGAGTCCCTACTATGCCAAACGTACAACTACGTGCAGAGATGAAGAAATGTTTGTGTTGTGTGTTTAGATGAGGTTGTGGGAGTTGTGAGTGTGATTTCTGGTTTTGTTGTTGTTTGTATTTGCTGTGAGTATTGGTTTGTGATGAGAGAAGTAAGAAATGTGTCGCGGAGATTCCAAATACCAAAACGTTTTCTTGTTATTACGCGCATTTTGAGTTCTTAAACGCGTATCAACACAATACGCGTTTATATTGGGTTGTCAACAGACAGCTGTGGCTGCTTGTGTCACATTGTTTGTTTGAGTTTTCATTCCCAACGTCATTTCCATTCCTGTGTCATTCCTGTCCAATTGTTGCAGCCCGCTTATTTGTTAGTGCAGAGAAAGATGTAGTTCTACATCAAAAAATAATGATTACAAATCTTCTATTAAAGATTTCCTTTTATGAAGATCGATTTACCACTTTGCAAATGTTCGAAGGACATATACATGCATTATCGTGCTGCAAAGCAGTTGATTGAGATCACAAATCCCATTACTGTGTGTATGAAGAACGATACACGTACGACGCAATTGCTCTTCTGTCAGATTTAGGAGGCAATCTAGGCTTATTTTTCGGCCTAGCGTTAATTTCGTTACCTGAACTCACTTGGTATTTACATTATGTTGCAACAAACATTCACCGAAAAACATCCGTCAATAAGATTCGTCTTCTGTACGAGATATGCAAGAAGAAAGTCGTTAAGAATAAAGAGCAAACCACGACATGTGGTGTCTTAAAAATACTTGCGCTAGTATTTGTAACTGCGGGATTCACTTTATATTGCTTGCAAATTCGTATCAACTACTACTTCGATGAACCAGTAACAACAATGGTTAGAATAGTTCAACGTCGCTACACCAAATTTCCCTCATTCACAGTCTGTGGTGAAAACCAAAATGATGATATGGACGAAGCCAGATCATATTTACTGAAACACACCAACAAAACTTGCAATGAAATATGGCCCTGGCAATTGTTCAGCAACGAATAGTCACTGGAAGAAATCTGGGAAACACTCAATGTCCATGATACTATTGATATTGAGAATGAGGTATTCTAGTATTTTATATTAACCAAAAACAAATGACAATGAATGAAAATTATTGTTTTTGTAGTTGTTATATGGATATAAAATTAAATTAAATATATCAAAGCATACTATTCCACTTCCTGTTGGTAATTGTTCACGAATTAACACAGGTAATTGTAATGTCCTTTTGCGTTCAATTTAAGTGTTAGTTTTTAATATTGTCACTCTTTACCACCCAGCTTCATCCTGAGTTTTGATTATGGCATTTATTAACAGCATTACCGTATTTTATTGTTTCTAAGATGCACTTTTATTCCCATACGTTGCTGTGGCTCATAAATAAATCTCGTGGAAATAAATCCCGTGGAAATAAATCCCGTGGAAATAAATCCCGTGGAATCTTGTGTTGTATTTACGCCCAATAGATGGCGCTGTTTTTCCAAAAAAGCGCGTTTTTACCTGTCACAGGTGTGACATCCATATAAAAACCGTGTAACAACAGTCCCCTATTCAAACGCAATGTTGTGTCAAAATTTTAAAGCAATCGGTGAAGAACGTTCGGAGATTTGGGGTCAGTAACGAACGAACATACATTTTTGTTTATATAGAACACAGTAAACACCTTTAAAAGCAGGGTGTGTCTTATAATCTGTGATATCTTAGGACGAAAAAATGTTTTCATGTACTTATCAATGCGCAAAAGGCCCAAAATCTACCTCGTATACAGTGCTGGAAAAAGGTTGGAGACCACTCCAACTTTCTTGGTTGTAAGTCAAATTTTGACTTACATGATAGTAAGGTATTGTATAAAATTATATGACAATAGTTCAAATTAAATTAAAGAAATAAAAAAAATGTTTACAAAATGCCATTTATGCTGGAAAAAAGTTTGAGACCAAATGCAAGAGCTGATATTTCATTCAAGGCAATTTTACCCCAAATCATCATTGCTGATCCAACAACACGTAACTGGCCAAAAAAATAAAGAGAATAAATTTATTTTGGATGGACCTGATGGTGTTCAACACTATTTGTATGATTTTCATCAATCACCAAATCTATTTTTTGCTGATAGGTAATTAATGACTTGGAGTGAAATTGCCTTGAATGAAACATCAACTCCTGCATTTATTTCACAAAACTCTGCATATGTTGTTTAATTATTAGTCTTTTAAAAATTCCTTCTACAAACTCATGCGTCTGAAGTTTTTATCCTGACCTTTCCAATACTTTTTAGAAAAATCAAAGGACCTAAATTCTTACCTTTTAATTACATTAACCAATGAATTTCCTCACAAACCATGTGACCAGGATCTGAAGGTAATATTTATTTATGGAGTATTATTTATTGCAGTCAACACTCCAATGGAGTAATTGAATGCAGCAAAGATTAGTCAAAGAACATTTTGTCAATTATGAATAAATACTAGACACATCATTGTGAATAATAATAATATTTAGATTTTCCTAAATAATCTGGATGAAGACGTTAACATTTTGGCACCTTTGACTTTACAGTATAATTGGTGGAACTTAGTAACACTTCGAGCACTTAAGGCAATAAATTAAACAAACAATACTTAGATGCTTTTATTTTAACTTATTTTGATTTTATGAAATAGACTATACAAAGAAATACAAAGCACAATCCATGTGAGCAGAACAAAAGTTCTTATCTCAAGTGTAAAAATGCTTGCATCCAAAACAATCTGTTTCAAACTGTTAACTGCAGGTAAGCTCATCCAGACACTTCACTTTTCACACATCTCAATTCCGATTTTATCCTGTTTAAAACACATACTGTATATACGCATACACCAGTTGTTCAAAATCACCTAGCCCTTTCAGTTCAGTTACATGCTACAGTTGTTTGTAAATGTTTCAGATTACCTTATTTCTAGAAGCCGGACTTGCCAGTTTGTAACACAACAGCAGAAATTACTACCGCTCATTTAACATATTTAAAGAATTTTGACTCAAATCAAAAACAATGCAAATGTAGACTGCCTTGCGAAAATACTTTTCACAAATTTGTTTTGCATGGCAATGAGAATAAATTAGTGGATTTTACTTTCACAATAATAGCTATTGAATTCTCTGATAATTTCTTCGAGAGTATAGAAGAGCAAGAGGCATATCCGACATCTCAATTGCTAAGCGATGTCGGTAGCATCGTAGGATTAGGTTTAGGAATGTCTTTGCTGTCTTTCTACATTTGCATTTTAAACACTTATACTTGGTGTAAGAATAAGAGCTTTTCTATGTGGTTCCAAAAGAAGAAATAAAATATGCGCAAGACAATTTTAAAACATTTTATGTTAGTTCAAAATTTATGTGTATTGATAATCGTTTACACTTGTTAATTTAAAGGCTATAAGAATAAGAGCTTGTTTATAAATTTTTGCAACGTTTAGGTGTAGTAAAGTTTGCTACTTTTGCACTTCAAAATCAACTCTCTACTCTCATTAATGAGTTTTCACATCAGAATTGAAACAATATAAGTATGGAATTCCCTGATACATTGTTGGAGAATATAGAAAAGCAACAAGCTTACACAATATCTCAATTGTTAAGCGATGTCGGCAGTATTGTAGGATTAAGTTTGGAATGTCATTACTGTCTCTCTATATCTGCATTTTAAACAGTTATAATTGGTGTAAGAAGCAATACAATATCCACATGTCACATATTAGTCCTAAGTTTAAAGAAGGATAATAGTCAGGGTCCCATATTTTTAAGATATAAAATGCACAGTAGTTTTAAAAAGTTACATTTGTCATAAAGTTTACTTCATTTATTATATAAAAAAAAATTAAAGTAATTTATCTTTATGGAAATACTCTTAAAATCATGTGCACTTTTGAACTGTTTTGATCTTTCCTGGCCATAAAATATTACTTCAATAAACTATTCACATAAAATATTTTAAATCTCTCTTGCATGACAAATTTAAAAAAGGTCTATATTTAATGAACACGAATTGTTAGTTTGACATGCACTAGAAAGAGTCATTATTTTAAAAGTTAGTGGAATGGTTCCTGGTCTATCAGCACCAGTGTGATCTTTTGTGTTCACCATTCAATTCCCTAAAATTTTATAAATGGTACTTATAAATGTATTAAAACACATGTTTTGTGACGTAGACATCGTATTCGAATGCACGAAAACTTCAATCGGTCTTTTAACGCTCGAAACATTATAGTTAGTTAGTTACAGTTATAGTTATAGTTATAGTTATAGTTATAGTTACAGTTATAGTTTTTAACCTCCTGGTGTACCACATTTAAAATAATTTTGTGTTAGAATAGTTATTAAAATGTACACTGTTCTTTCAAATGGCAAAATAAAAAAATAATTTAAAAACATTAATAGTTCATTCAATGTACCGAATGACAGAAACAATAAGGTTTTATGCACAGGTGACAAGTACATTTTTTCCTTTGCCACAGAGTCAAACATCTATTCTGTGATTACACACAAGCCAAATGTAACGTGTTTCGGTATCCCTAATTTCCCTTGGACTGTTCAGTATGTGTACTGGATTTGCATACACACACTTTCTCTAATCAAATTTTCTAAACAAAGCATTAAACTTCTTATTTAAAAAAAATTTGGATTGGATTGGATTGGATTCGATTTTAATTATTATTAATTATTAATTTATTCATTACATTTCGTGCACACCTTTCTGTTTTGAAAAATTTAATCAACAAGTTTGTCCTACCGTTGAATGGCTAATCCAGTCAAATAATTCAATTCAATCGCAATGTTCGGCTTGTTCGTCGGTCGTCGTTCCGCCATTACTGCATGGGCCAGATCCGGTCGAATGGTCGTTTGGTCCCGAACGCTCATATGATTTTATACAGCGTCACTACTGATCGCCGCCACTGCACCAGTCATTGCTTGCGATCATCACAATTTTCCTGCGCGCAATTATCAGGTCAGATTATGTTAGGTTAGGCTAGGTTATTTGTAGGAGATTGTTAATATTAAAATTTGAAATCACAAACCTCCTGGCATGCAAGACACATAAATGAGCGCGAAAAGGCATTGATCGCTTACAATGTCTGGTGCAGCGGCAGCGATCGGTAATGGGCAGATGATCGAAGTGTCAAGAAAGGTGTGTAGAAAACAATATATGCTTCCAGTACGCGTGACAGACCAACATACGCAATAAACAATTTAATTTCAGAAACAAGTATTCATTAAACGAAATACAGTTCTGTTCATATACACAATTTTTACTGCAAATATATTTAATTCAATTTTTATTGCGCAAACACGACCTCTTCACTATCTCGTCAACAACTTCTGGTTCGGCCAAAGTCGTTATATCGCCGAAATCCTCCGTTTTTCCGGATGCGACACTTTTCAAAACCCGACGCAAGATTTTCCCGGATCTGGTTTTAGGAAGCGCCTGACATATCTTTAAGAAACAAAAACGTATTAATTTCTTAATTTCTTAAATTTAATTTTAATTCATTCAATTTCTACTTGAATTAACTCCGGGGCCGCATACGACGCGATGCTCGTTCGCACATATTTCCGCAGTTCCTGTTTCAGGTTTTCCGAATTCTCAGTCGTATCATCTTTCAACACCACGAAAGCGTAAACGCCCTCTCCCGTCAATTCGTGCGGAAAACCGACCACGGCCGATTCCGCCACGTTCGGGTGTCGATTCTAAACCAAACTCGATTACTTCCACCCGGAAGTTCCCGCAAGCGGAAACAACAAAACTAAACTCACGAGTGCAGCTTCAACTTCCGCCGTGTCCAACCGATGACCGGTCACATTAATAACGTCGTCAATACGACCGGTTATTTGGTAAAATCCTTCATTATCTCTCATTGCACTATCGCCCGTTAGATACACTCCTAGTGTCGAAATTTGACATTACAAACATAAATCAGTAATTAATTTCAATCTATAACAGACCTGGATACGGCTTGAAGTAAGTCTCAACGAATCGCTTGTGGTCTCCATAAACAGTCTGTGCTAGACCGGGCCAAGGACTACGGAGACAGAGGGCGCCTTTGACGTCATTACCAGTTACAATTTTACCCTAAAAAATTTAATTGATTACGTTTTGTGATTTTATTTCGGAAAAATGTCAGCAAATATTAAACCTGTCTATTGATCAGTGCTGGATCGATCCCGAACATTGGTCGCATCGGTTTCCCGCCGACAATTTTGTCACCAGGCGCCGATGGCCTGGGTGCCAAAGCCACACCACCGGTTTCTTTAATAAAAAAAAAAATTACTTATATTTTTCCTGCCAATGATGTGTAAAGACTCGTGCGGCTGCCAAGGGCCTTTGAGCCTGTGTTTTCTCGAATAAATGTAGCTACAGCTCTGCTAAAGGGTCCATATACCCAACTCTTCTTACGGGTCCAGGGGCGGATCTAGCTTTTCGGGGGCCCGGGGCTTGAGGTTTTTTCGGGGCCCTTTATCAAAATTTTTAATAGCGACCTTTCTTCGTTTTTGTTTTTTAGCAACCATTTTTTTTTTAGTACATGGCCCTGTGTCTTGGGGGCCCCCTAGAATTTGGGGGCCCAGGGCTCAAGCCCCATTAGCCCCTATGTATATCGACCCCTGTATTGGTTCCATCGAGTTAGGCCATGGACAATGAAAACAAATTTGAAATTACACAATGTCATGGGCCATCGGTAAATTCCCGGTATCCTGCCGGGCCAGTCCAGCACTGGTGCGAGTGTTCGAACTGATGTCGCGTGGTCATGTTGCATTGGGCGCACCAGACAAGATAGAGAAATAACTCAAAGGACCACACTATGATTAATAATGACTTTATTCTTTACAGGTTGTCAGATAACCATGGCAGTCACTTACCATGTTTACATGTACCCAGTTATCTGGATAAGTAAAAATGCAAATTTTACTTTACCGGAAAACTGATCAAGTGATCATGTAAACGAAACAGTTTTCCAGAAAAGACAGACTTATATTCAGATAACTCAATCGGTTATAGTCATTTTAGCGACGCTCATTTTAGCAATTTTTACAAAAAAGTCCCATTTTAGCGACGCAACATTTTAGCGATTGCTACGTTTTAGCGACGGGACACGATTTACCGCGACAAGCCGGCTCAAAAAAGTGGTTTGCTTCAAAAAACCAGTAAGGTTAGGTTCTTAGGAATTAAACCTAAACTATATGGTTAGGTTAATATTAGTGTTAGTATTAAGGTGCGCGCCATAAGTATAGAATAATCAGTTTTTTTGTAATATTTTTTTTCCCGCTTCATCTGGAATCATACCCATTTTTTTATACATGTATGTAGTCATTAGAATTCGTTTAAAATTAACACATTTATAATTTTTATGGAAAAATAAATTTGGCAGTGATTTTACACAAAAATGGGGGTGACATAAGTATAGAATATTTTAGGTTTGATGCAAAAAAATGGATAAAATTAATATCACATAACATGCCTTTGTCTGATTAGTTAATCAGTGAATATGTCATCAATTTTCTGCCATTTTTGAATTGTATTACTTGCTATTTTCTTATTTTGAAGCAATCCCTTGTACAAAACTTGCAACCACGGTGGAAATCGCTGAAGTAAAGCGATTAAAGGCACTGGGGCTTGCCAAACAACAAATTGATAGAATATTAGGAAGAAATTGAAAGAAATTAGTCAATTGCATCAAAAATTCTAACAAAAACATGAAATCCAAATGTTAAAGCAGACAGGAAAGACCAAAAGTGACCATGCAGTGAGCATTGTCTAGCTGAAACACCCATTTATTGTCTTAATTTTCCATCCAAATGGCAATAAATGCATGTTCAACACTTCCTTATACTTCTGTGAATCTTTCCATCCTTTTATTATTATGATGTTTGCCTGTAATTTTTGCCCGAATGTCACCCAAACCATCACATGATTCTGCCCACTGAGAAAACTTCTCTTCTCTCCTTAAATCTTGCCACTTATTACACTAACCATCCAGACCATCTAAGTTGAACTGTATTTTGTCTGTAAAAAGCACTCAGTTTCATGATTTGGTCCAGGGCAGCTTGGTATTAGTCTAATCAGAGCACTTCAATTTAAGGGGTTCAGTTAACCACAGTTGTACAGCTATTTTTTGATAACAAAGGTGATCACAATTGTTTAGTCTGCTCTGAATTGTTTGTAAAGACACAATTACATCTGCATGTGTGCAAATTTCATTTGCAGACAACAGCAAAGTCAGTGCCAGGCACAAAATATTCCTGTGAACTTGCTGCATGGTCACTTTTGGTCCTCCCCGTCTTGCTTCCATATTTGATTTTCATCTTTGGGTTAGGACTTTTGACATAATTGATTAATTTCTTCCTGATCTTCTATGGATCTGCTGTTTGGAGAGCCCCAGTGACTTTAATTGCCATATTTCAGCGATTTCTACAATGGTTACAAGTTTTGCACAAGGGATTGCTTCAAAATAAGAAAATAGCAAGTAATACAATTCCAAAATGGCAGAAAATTGGTGACATATTCACTGATTAACTAATCAGACAAAGGCATGTTATGTGATATTAATTTTATCCATTTTTTTGCATCAAACCTAAAATATTCTATACTTATGTCACCCCCATTTTTGTGTAAAATTACTGCCAAATTTATTTTTCCATAAAAATTATAAATGTGTTAATTCTAAACGAATTCTAATGACAACATACATGTATAAAAAAATTGGTATGATTCCAGATGAAGCGGGAAAAAAAATATTACAAAAAAACTGATTATTCTATACTTATGGCGCGCACCTTAGTGCCGTTTTAGCAACCATCACTTTAGCGAACATGTCATTTTAGCGATTTTTGTGTCGCTAAAATGGTGTGTTGCTAAAATGAAATCGCTAAAATGAAGTACATCCGACTAAATTCCATTAGTGCGAGGTAGATTTTGTGCATTTAAAACTGCCTGTAAACACCCGTGCATGCAAAAATTAAAAACTCCGATCGGAATATCGTCGAATCGTCATAATAACCATACTCTGTAGGTTAGACCCACATACCTATTACCTACGCTTAGTACCGAAAACAATGTGAAATGAGCTAAAACACGATTTCGGGGCCAGGATTTGATTTGTTCAAGGGCTGGAATAGATAGACCACGTTTTGTTGTCCCAGATAATCAAAATGCATTGTGGATAATTCACATGTGGCGTCATGTTTACTAAATATCTAGGGACAAGTAAACGCAAATGCTACTTCCGGTTGCCAATGCTCCTCGTCACCTGTATTTCCGGAACTGCAGCTACACCTGGACACAAGCAGCTGCGAGGGTGCACGATGTCCAGGGTAGTGATCGCTGGGTAGCAGCCAGTTATAACCGTTTACATCAATATTTTACTGCCACAATTTTATTGGTTCATTTTACCAGTTTGCCACCAGGTGTCCACTAAGTCTATTTTCCCATCACCAACGACCGAATGGAACCATTTCCATGCGTCTAGATTGAGCGGTTCACCAACTAAACTCAAAAAAAGATTTAAAATTAATTCTCCAGTATCAATTAAATTCTATCCACCCAGAGAATCCACAAATTCTCATTGGCTGGCTGCTTTGCCAGTGTGTTAACACAAAGGAAATGATCAAGTGATCTTCTCAGCCAATCACAACAAAGAAAGAAAATGAGATCGTCTAAAGGTGGAAACAAAAGGAAGCGGGTAAAATTCCAAAGCATGCTAGGACATGTTTATTCTAGTGACCCACGGAGCGTTTTGCGGCGCGAATCGCGTCGCCAAGCAATTCTGACGTCATGAAAAATGACGTCAGATCCGCTTTTCATCGCATTGCGAGGCCATCGCCGCGCGATTTTGATAGTACATGCGCCATGTACTTTAAAGAGGGAGTCATTTACAAGCTCACTTGACCCGCTTTTGGCTTACCGACTTAACTGGCAAACCCAAGCTAGCTAGGTAGCTAGCTAGAAATTACCGTCAAAATCGCCTCAAAGATTTTTCCTCACCTTCTGATTGGCTGTCAAAGTCACATGACCAAAACACCAGCAAGCTTGAAGCTGGTAAATCAAACTCAGTTTGATCGGAGCGGGTGAGTACAAGCTCACTTCAAAACAAAGCTTTGAATAAAAACGTAAGCTTGTGTTTGCTCAAGCGGGCGAGTTTTTAGCCGCTTTTTCAAGTAAACGCAAGCTTTGGAATTGTACCCGCTCCCTTGTGTTTCCACCTAAAGAAGTAAATTGTTTGTTGGAGCGTTTTATTCAAACAAGATTTTTTTCTGATCAATGAGAATTAGTGGATTCTCCGGTTGGATATTCCTCACCCGAAGCTAAAATGCGTAATGAAGATCGGTCGTATTTTTTAACCCAGCTGTCGCCATGTTTGATTAACATGCGAATAGCGGTAGGAGCGCCGTAGAAATGAGTTAACTTTAGACGTTGAACAGTTTCCCAATAGCGACCTATTAGTAATCTAATTCAATGTGATACAAATTACAACTTGATAATTATTTGCACCTGGATCTGGATACAAAGGAGTGCTTTCAAACAACAATGTGGTGCCACCATTACAGAGCGGCCCATATATGACATAAGAGTGCCCTGTAATCCAACCAATGTCTGCAACACAACCAAAAATGTCTCCTTCTCGAAAATCAAACACATGCTAAATAAATAAGTTTAAATTAATCATTATTAATTCATTATTCAAAACTGACATTAACTCACTTTGTGACTGACAGCAGCATACAACAGATATCCAGCTTGGCTGTGAAGCAACCCTTTTGGCTTTCCTGTACTACCTGATGTGTAGAGCATGAAGAGGGGGTCATTAGCTGCCATTCTCGCAGGCGTGTATGTGAGAGGAACATCAAGCATTTCCTGTGTAACAGAAATTGACATTAAGTGCGTTCTATTTCAAATCAAAAAACTGTTTCTCTCAATTGTCTCGATTTTCTCAGACACCAGGTACTTTTCCCTTATAAAAACCCCGTTAAGCCTATAAGTATAGTGGAAAACTTATAACTCTACCGGAGCTTACACTACAACTGAAAATAGCGTAGCCAATACTATAACTATAACTTCAAAATTTTAACCGGAACCCACTTTTACCTTACACTAAATATAATATAAAAAATGTCATAATTGTAAGAAAAAAGTACCTGCCGTAAACTGTGTAATTGGTGAATATCGTACGGCAATCATTGCGGTGTTTGACGGATGCGGCATTGCGTTATACCGCACTCATTGCGGTGTTTGGTGAAGACCGTACCGCACTCAAGAGAAAAAATTACCGCACAAACCTACTGTTCACCACCAAGATGCCCAAAAAACCCTTCTGCTGTACCGCATCGTATACTTACACTTTGTAAGCAGCGGTCTCTAGGACCCATTGGTACTTTGGCACTCGTCCGTCGTGCCACTAGAACGGTTTGTAGATCAGGACATAGTTTCACGGCTTCGTCAACTGTCGATTTCAGGTCTATTATTTTTCCAGCTCGCACAGCTTGATTCGTAGTTATAAGAATCTTGGCACTGGCTTAAAAATGATCAAACATTTTAAATTGATTTTTGATTACAATTTTTTTTAAAACCTATACATACCGTCATTTACTCTTGATGCTATCGCTTCAGCGCTGAATCCGGCAAATATGACATTATGAATTGCGCCAATTTTGGCACAAGCCAAGATGGCGGCCACAGCAATTGGTGTTGTTGGCATGTATATGGCCACTGGGTCGCCCATTATCACACCATGATTTCTTAGTACATTTGCCACTTGGTTGGTTAAATGCAAAAGCTGCCTGATAATAATAATATTTTAAATAAATTTACTCCAGAAATGTCATAATACAGTCTTAATGGTCGTAAATTATTCACTCCCCATCATTGACTTATTTTGCCCCCATTACTCCTAACTCTAAACTGTATACTACCAGTAGGAGAAGTAGTTTTTATTTTTATTTATTTTAGTCATTAATATGACCATTTAAATTGATATAATTTTGATTGTTTTTTATTATAAAATATCTTTTCCATTTATAAAATAAAATTGTATGCACTTTTTAATTTAAAAATCTTGTTTGTTCTGTTTATTGGTTGTTTTGTCAGGAAAGCAAACAATTTCCTAACAATAAGTAATCGATTACAATGTCTGTACATTGTAATGTAATTCTGGCGGTTGGGTCTATTTTTTGGATCACTACACCAGTAAAATGGCTCGGCCAATGGGAGAAAGGACTCTTTTGAATCGAACAAGAGTATATTTCACTTCGATCCATATATCCATGTGCCAATGTGTTAATAATTAAGATTAACATTATCATAAAATGTGATATCGAAACCAAATTTTAAAGTGATATTGATAGGAACACACTCATATTGGATTATGATCATTGAACAATGGATATGACTAATATGATAACAACTACTCAGGTGACAAAGTGAAAGTAAAAATGAGTTGTTTTTATTAGAGAACAGTTGTGCATGGAATCTTGTACGAGAAGGGTTAGGCTGTTTGGGGTGCTGAGCCCCATACCTAAGTGTTGTATTGTGCTAGTGATTGTGCCATGATGTAAGAAAGGCTGAAACCACCCAAGGATCCACAACCAGAGTCCAGCAACTGAACAGTAATTATTGAATGGTCATTAAGCTCTATGTTAAGTGATTCTTTTACCTTCTATTTATTGTAAATATTGTCACTTCTCTATTATTGTTAATGTTTTTTAAAGGAACACTTAAAATTTGAGTTAAATGAAGAGTGATCTCTGTGACGCACCGTATCGCTCGGTTTTGCGGTGTACATAACTCGAAAAATGAACCGCAGTGGTGGTACGTCGTGGCATGTCCCGGGCCAAAAAGTACCGCGGTACAAGTACACAGCTAACCCATAAGTAATGCGGTAGTGCATATTTGTAAAACGATACTGGCTGCGGTACAGTACGGTATCTGCATTACTGTACTGTATACCGTGCCCAACAAATCACAATGGCCTGTGCTTAATAAAATGTACAGTCGTGTTCAAAAAAACTGGACCCTCACTCTATGCTGGCAAAGTCGCGATCTCGTGTTTTCTCGTGGACCGCGAGATGTACCGCAAAAGCGGTCCGCGGTCCACGAAATTTTAAAAGGAACGCGGTCCCGGTCCGCGGTCCAGGACCGGCCTTTTAAAAGTACCGCGGTCCCGGTCCGTACTTGCCGCAAAAGGAACGCGGTCCCGGTCCCGGTCCTGGATCGCCGGTCCAGGACCGGAACCGCGCACAACACTGTCAACGGGTGATAATACTTGTATACCCTTGTCTGCAATACAAGTATTATCACCTGTTGATGATAATACTTGTATACCCTTGTCTGCAATACAAGTATTATCACCTGTTGATGTCTAGTGTTTCACCTAGTGACAAAACACGAAATTACTCACAATTTCAATTGCCAGCGTAGAGTGAGGGTTGAACACGACTGTAAATTTGCAATCCCACATCAAAAATATGGTTGTTGTACCACCAGAGGCAAAAACACCATGAAGGAAGCCTATCAAAAGCTAAGGGAGCATTGTATTGACAATAAAAATAAAAAAGAGAATTTCGTTATATTTGGCAATAATTGGGGTGAATATGTTTGGATGTAAAACCTCTAATGTGGGAGGTAAACATTAGAATAGAATAATAGATTTCTTGGAAGTTTTTGAGTTGGCGGATTTTAAGTCATTCTTGAGTGGAAAATGAGTCAAAGATGAGAGTGATTAAAGCAAGTCCGTTTATAAATGCTTTAGAACTATCCTATACATGTCTAAATTCTGCAGAACTATCCTATACATGTCTAAATTCTGCAGAACTATCCTATACATGTCTAAATGCTGCAGAACTGTCTTATACGTGTCTAAATGATTTACAGAACTGTCCAATTCATGTGTAAATGCTTCACAACTGTCCTAAACAGGTCTAAACACCTCACAGAACTGTCATATAATTGTCTAAATGATTCAGAACTGTCTTATACATTTGTTTTCATGATACAGAAAATATTTTTAAATGTCTAAAATGTTCCAAATATGCATGTAAAATATTTTATTAATATTTTTAGCTGTCTAAAATATTTCAGAGCTGTGTATAAAATGTCTCAGGAATGCCATAACATTACCTAGGTGATCATTATTTGATATCTTTCAGATATGCCTTATCATCTGTCATCATATATGATAACAATTATCACAAAAAATTGTTACGTAAACATAGCAGCACGTTCTGGTACATTCTCAGATAACAACATTGATGTTTATCAATCTAATGTTCTGTCCCAAAATTAACCAAAAAATAAACTCATCTAAATTCTCTTTTGGGCCCCCTAACACCATGGAAATACCACCCCACATGTAGGCTTACAACTAACTTATTTATACAGTGAGTCCCACACAATGAACATTCGAGTTATGTAAGAACTTTCAGAGATAAGAATTTCAATCTTTGTGGCAGCACATGAGTTAACTTGCGTGCCGGTTGTTGTTCTTTTCAAAGTCAGATTAAAAATTTTCTTTTAATATGTACTTTTATTAATTTCTAATAAATAATAAAATATAGGCCTAACACCAACACAGATTCACCCTCACTATTACGGACAGGTCAGAGGACTTGTGAACGGGTTGTCAGAACGGAAACTTATTACTATATACCGTAAAACACCGAATTGTGGCCCAATCCATTTAGTTTTGTGCTTTAATTTCCAGTTTTGAGCCTAAAAACTAGTTTTGTGCTAAAATTCCATTTTTATGGCAAAAAAATAGAGTTTTTCCATGAAATTTCAGTTTTGTCCATAAAATTCCTGATTTGTGCATAAAATTCCACTTTCGTGCATAAAATCCCAGTTCTGTGCATAAAATTCAAGTTTTGTTCATAAAATACAAATTTTGTTCATAAAATTCCAGTTTTGTTCATAAAATTCAAGTTTTGTTCATAAAATTCAAGTTTTGTTCAGAAAATCTCAGTTTTGTTCAGAAAATCCCAGTTTTGTTCATAAAATACAAGTTTTGTTTATAAAATTCCATTTTCGTTCATAAAATTCCAGTTTTGTTCATAAAATTCCAGTTTTGTGCATAAAATTCCAGTTTTGTGCATAAAATTCCACTTTTGTGCAAAAAATCCTACAAAAATAAGTTTATTTCTAATTAATCTAATTAAATACTTAGATCACGTAATTGGCTTAGTTCAAATACATCCCTGGGGAAACAAGTCTCAAAAAAGATTAAACGTCCGAGTGTTTATTCAAACCTTTCCGTGTATATTCATATCCCACTAACCCTCTTTCAGCTCTAAACATCACTTAACATTAGTTTAACACTAGTTACACTACTGCAATCACCCTCAACCAACATTTTTCCACCTGTAAGTAATTTTTTCTTCCTGACCCGGTTCATCTTTTTCCCATATCAAGGCCACGCGATCAGGATGCTTCTCTGCATGGCGATCGACACAGTTCACTATCAAACAGGAAAAAAAATATCATAAATAAAGGTCAAAGATAACACACACAAAAAAAATATTAAAATCAAAATATTATTACCAGCAACGTTCAACAAACCGCCGTTAAACCACTTGAATTTCCCCGTACGCATATCGCAGTCCGTAACCTTATCGAAACGTTTAATCCACGTCAGCCTCGATTTGGCCAAAGTGCCCCAGAAACGGTCGGGATGTTTCAAACTGAACTCGTGCAAATCCCGGTGCGTTTTCAACGCTCTATCAGTCACCATGTCGTCGATTTCGGGCATTGCCGTGCTGGTTATGCGACGACAACTCCACGGACGACTCTGGCCGACGTCAACACGGCGCAGGAAGCGAAACACGGTCAGCATGTCGGAAAACAAGTGGAAGACAAACTGAACTTACGCCACGCATGTGGAAGAGTCCAATCACGATCCAGGTAGTGACATTGCTTGTGTTTATTTACTATTTGTGTGGGAAAATCACACATTTCGACATTTTCAAACCCAAAATTTTGCACGTTTATTTTCAGGAAGGATAATAAAATATGACTACATGTTTGTTTTGTTTTTTTTCAAATAACAATCGAGTCGTCCATTACAAAGTTTTTCCGTTTTTCAACACTAGACGGCGGCGATTGTTTAGTTCCGACAGTGCCCGCGCGACGACTATGGCGTGTTTATTGTTTGGTTAAGACTATCGTCTGTTAAGAATTCGTCCAAACGGAGAGCTAGTGGGATTTGTTTGATGTCTAATGGTAGGTTTCCTCCTCTGGTGCTGCCGCAGAACGCAAGAAGTGTTTGGCGGGCTGCAAATAGTGTTTTTTGACGATCCAATGGCGTTCCAATCGCAGCGTTGACCTCGACCAGATCCAAACCGGTCAATAAACCTGTTGGGATTAATTTATTGTTTATTAAAACGTATCAGGACAACAAAACACAACAAATGATTGCAAAATTATGACTTAATGCATTTGGCTCCACCCATAATAATGTTAACAATGTTAAAATGTAATTTTGCAATGGTTTATCTCCAACAATTGTTGCGATCACATGATCATATCACCTGAACTCATTTTACTAAAGTTCTTTTGAGCCAATATTATATTTTATATACAAATCAAACATGTTTGCGACCGGTGAATGTCTCACCTGTTTTAAATATTTCCTCAGCTAGGGTTAATCCTTCTCTCAAGGTGAGTCCTCCAGGAACTGAAATTTTAAAGTATTTTAAGTCATTCAATGGAATATTGTTGAAGATATTATACCACTGGTTCCTGTGCTTGGTGCCACAGTGCTATCGTATGCATCGATGTCGAAACTAACGTGGATCGGTCGATTTCGTCTGCGAAAATAAAATCAAGATTAAATTTTTGGCTACGCCACTGAAGTACAGCCGCGGCTACTATTCGAGGGCGACTCTTAAGGCTCGTTTACATTGTTGCGAAATTGCGTTTGAATTGATGCGAACGCGACAATTTCGCGCGTGAAAGTTCGTGTGGCAACCCTTCGCATGCGAAATTTCAGAGTAGACTTAAAGTCTACTTTTTCGCTTCGCATGGAAAGTTTGCACGTGTTGGCCAATGACAGACGATAGCGTATGTCGTCACCAACTTCACAATTGATTCAAAATGGCAGCACCACGTAGGACAAGTGAAACGAGACTTCACTTCATCACTTCTCTTTGCTTCATTGAGAACATGAGAAGCAAATTTCTTCATGCGAATTTTTGGGCGCAACCATTTCGCATGTAAACGAGCCTTTAATCGATAAAATACGGTGTTCATTACAATAGATTTCTTACTTTGGATTGACGGCATCCATTGCTCTTTTTGTAACCTCTAAAATCCCCAATCGGTCAACATCCTGCATGGCGAAGACTTTAATGCCACATTTATCAAGAATCAACCTGCAATAAAATTATTCATATACTTCTGACAAAAGAGCCCTCTATTGACAATAAATGGATAAATTAATAGTACGCTACCTTTCTAATGGTTCCACATCTCTCAGACCAATGTAAACAATGTCTTTTCCTGTTAAACTGAAATTAATTTAATTTGGTAGACCAATTTGCATAAATTTATACGTTTGTTACCATGGTTTAATCCAGTCGAAACCAGGCAGATCTACTCGGTAAGGTTGCAATTCGTGTAAATGGAATGAATTGACCATTCCATGCATGTTGCCGGTGTTGGTGGTCGTGGCGGTGTTGATGTCCGCGTGCGCATCTATCCAGATTAAGCACATGTCCGGCTGCACTTGAGCGTGGCCGTGGACAGTTCCGATGGCAATGCTGTGGTCGCCGCCTAGCGTCAACACCGGATCCCCATTGTGGAGAATATCTTGAACCTTTTCGGACACCTGCAAAAAACTCCCCAAATTAAAAAACTGTTTCAAAACTAGACTGGAAAAAAATCAAATCTGATTTGGTAATTCAGAACTTAACTGGAAAAAGTCAAATCGTAATTTGTTAATGGCAGAACTAGACTGGATACTAAATTCGTAATGCGCATCCATTCTGCGCACACGATTTTCTATTTCCAGTTGTTATTTAGCGGTATTAAGCTAAATATTAGGCCTAATAAAAATATTTTGCTACCAGCTGTAAATTACTTTTAATAAATAATCCTATTACTTTATTTTAGCATTATTAGGCCTAATATTAGGCTTAATACCGCTAAAAAACAACAGAAATTAGAAAATCGTCTGCGCAGTACGAATTCACGTCTAAACCGATTCAAATTGCAATTCGAAACGAAAATTCAACGTAATTCAGTACCTGTTTACAAGTGTAACCAATAACTTGAGGATTTCGAACTTTCTTCACAACCAATTCTTTATTCGTATATTGGGCTTCAATATTCCCATAATCAGTAACCGTATATCCTATAAATATAAAATCAGACCCGCAGAGGTCAAGTTTATTGGACTCCCATCCAAATAACACGCATAAACAACAAAATGAACTCACTTTTGATGTTTCCCACATCGTTTTCGAGCGTTTTAATGAAATTTGTCGATCGAATGACATCGGGACCGTTGCCCACGCCGAATTTTGGCTTTAAAATGATAAATAAATATTTTAGAATAATTTTTTGTTAAAAAATTGCTTTGGAAATACCTGTCCTTTCGACAAATTGACACCTAGTACGCCTAATCGGGGCCCGGTTATGCCCGTTGTGTGCAGTTGAAGGTGTTGACATATTCGGTGAACTGATTGGTATCTGGTGGAAAAATTCATGCTGCAGTATTTGGTGACACTAGAGTGACTGCAACAAGATTTCAAGTTTATCTTTAAGATGTTGTTTGCAATTGATAGTCATATGGTGATTCATCATCAGCTTAAATAGAAATAATCGGAGAATGTTCATATCAATTAAAGAGGTGTGTTATTGGTCATTTTTATCGAAAATGTAGTTGGTTTTTATGGGATACCGTAGTAATTAATTTGTAAACATCCATCTTATGAATTTTAATTTTATAAACTGGTGTGTAAGGTATACCAGTAACCTTTGCAATAATTGTAAAGGTGTATAAAAATGTAAAAGTGTATAAAATGTAAAAGTGTATAAAATGTAAAAGTATATAAAATGTAAAAGTATATAAAATGTAAAAGTGTATAAAATGTAAAGGTGTATAAAATGTAAAAGTATATAAAATGTAAAAGTATATAAAATGTAAAAGTGTATAAAATGTAAAGGTGTATAAAATGTAAAATGGTATAAAATGTAAAAGTGTATAAAATGTGTGTACAAAATGTCCAAAATGTATAAACTGTAAAAGTGTATAAAATGTAAAAGTGTATAAAATGTAAAAATGTATAAAATGTAAAAATGTATAAAATGTAAAAATGTATAAAATGTGTGTACAAAATGTACAAAATCTAAGTCTGTACAAAATGTAGAAAATGTAAGTGTACAAAATGTCCAAAATGTATAAACTGTAAAAGTGTATAAAATGTAAAAGTATATAAAATGTAAAAATGTATAAAATGTAAAAGTGTAAAAAATGTAAAAGTGTATGAAATGTAAAAGTATATAAAATGTAAAAGTGTGTAAAAGGTAAAAGTGTATAAATGTGTGTACAAAATGTACAAAATCTAAGTCTGTACAAAATGTATAAACTGTAAAAGTGTATAAAATGTAAAAATGTATAAAATGTAAAAGTGTATAAAATGTAAATGTGTATAAAATGTAAGTGTACAAAATGTAAAAGTGTGTAAAATGTAAATGTGCATAAAATGTAAAAGTGTATTAAATGCAAAAGTGTATAAAATGTGTGTACAAAATGTACAAAATGTAAGTCTGTACAAAATGTAAAAAAGGAAGTGTGTACAAAATGTACAAAATGTATAAAAGGTCAAAGTGTATAAAGATGTTCGAGTGTGTGTAAATATTCAAGTTAAAAGACATACATTTATTAGTGCAAAATTTACATATGTCTATTTTATTATCACAACAGCGGTAAATTTGAATTCGAATAATTTTTTCAGATGTTGGCAAGTTTTGAAGTCTGTGACTCAATTGGAATAGACTTAATGTCGAGCGGTAAATTTCCTCCTCGGGAATTGCCACAGAAGCCAATAATTGTTTCGCGAACAGCACAAAGGGTTTTCTCTTGATCCAATTTTGGTCCCACTTTCGTGTTCACTTCAACTATATCCAGCCCAGTCAATAATCCTATTGTAGATACACAAACAAAATTATACCTTAAGGTGGCCAGAAAGGCCTTTTTTACAAGACAAATGCATTTTTAGGCGAATAAAAGGCTTTTCTAGATACAAAAATGCTTTTTTACGTACAAAAAGGCTTTTTTTAGGTACAAAAAGGCTTTTTTTACGTACAAAAAGGATTCTTTTAGGTACAAAAAGGCTTTTTTAGGTACAAAATATTAATGTGAAAATATTCAATTCTCAACCTGTGTTAGCAATTTCCTCGGCAAATGTTAAACCTTCTCTCAAAGTCAGTCCTCCAGGAACTTTTAAATAAAAAAAATTAAAATAATTGCCATTCATTTGAAAACAAATTAAATAAAAAAAAAACCTACATCCAATTGCAGTGCTGGGTGCAACAGTAATGTCGTAAGCATCTATATCAAAACTCACATGAATCGGACGATTTCGTCTAATAAATACGAAAGCAAGATTAATTCTCACGAATACGAGAAAACACCCAAAAATAACCGCAATTCTCTTTTAGTACAAGCTTCCCTCACCAGTACTACGTTTACATGCACCGAATATTTCGAGTGAGATGAAATATTGAGTGTGCACAACTGTCATGTAAACAGGGATGACATGGATTATTCGAGTAGTGAATAATCCCTCGCAGGAGGTTGTTTAATTCGAGTGAACTCCAACCATTTTTATTGCGCATGGGCGCACAACGGTGTAGGACCACATTTGCGATGGCCAAATTTGCGATCGCGAAAATTGGTCTCAAAATTGGGACGTTTTGAATTTGCGGCGAATTAAAAATAAAATTAAATTAAAAAAAAAATAAAATAAGGAATGATCTCGCATTTTCGATGGACCAAACTTGCGATGGACCAAACTTGCGATGGACCAAACTTGCGATGGACCACATTTGAGATGGTTCCAAATTTGTTCCCAAAATTGCAACGAATTAAAAATGATCGCAAATTTGCGACAAGTTTTAGCTGTTACACCCGTCGTAATTATTTCCATATTACATTCTGTCCAAAAACGTATTGAAAATCACTAAAAATGACCAAAAATGTGCCCACAACTTTAACCTTAATCATTAAAAAATTTCACACTTGATTTGCTGTTATTTTCTGTTATATTCGATACATTTACGGCCATTTTAGGTCGTTTTCGCCACGTTTTCGGTCATTTTTGGGGGCGGAGTTCATTTCTGCCAGAATCAATTCCGCCGGTTCCAAAACCGCCCCTCTCTGTCAAAAAAAGTTGAAATTCCGCCTCAATGCAATTCAAATCCGCTCGTCCCAATTCTGCCCCGAAATTTAAAAAACGACCCACCGCCCGTGCCCAGTCCGCCGGACACTTCTGACACGCTGCACGCGTTCCGGTGCGGTCCACGGTGCCGGTGCCGACTCGCCATGGGTTTGGTGAGGCGGTCGTGCAGCGAGAACATCTGGCCGCACACGGGACACACGTACGCGACGTTCGAGACCGGCGGCATGTCCTCGATGACGGGGGACACCTCGATGGACGCCAAGTTGCTCTCCGAATCGCACAACAAATTGAGCAGTTTGGCCAACGGGTCGGACGACGAGTCCTGTTTCTTCGGCCACTTTGGAAACGAGAGCAGCGGCGAATGATCTCCCCATCCGAGTGGCTCCTCCGTCGCATTTCGAGCAGGGACACGCGAAGCTGTGCGCGTGGTTTGTCTAGGTTTCGACGGCGGTGGATGAGGTGGACGAGTTGGAGTCGTCAAAGGAGAAGGTCTCAAATACCGCTTCGTCTAGGTCGCCTTCTGACATGGCCATGCGTGGAGGAGGAGGAGGAGGAACTGCTGTACGGGTTGCTCGAGTCGGCCCACCTGCTCCTGCCTTTCGAAGGGCTCATCATATCGTTTTTGTTGGCACCGATCTGACTTGACAGCTTGTCAGGCGCAAATTTGGGAGGTCGCAAATTTGGTCCGCGCAAATTTAGGATCGAAATTTTAGCGATCGCAAATCTGGCCATCGCAAATTTGGAAAGTAATCACGAATTATTTTCTTCGTGTAAACACAACAATTTGATTTTTTCACCACTCGAAATATTCTGTGCATGAAAACATAGTGTAGGTGAATGTTCTAGGAACCTACCTGCCATTAACAGCATCCAGCGCTCTTTTGGTCACTTCGATTATCCCCAACCGATCGACATCTTGCATTGAAAAAAATTTAATTCCACATTGTTCAAAAATTAGTCTGTAAAAATCACCCAGTATTGTATTATGTACACTTTGATTGCACATATATTGCTTACCTCTCTAAAGGATCCACATCTCTTAAGCCTATGAAGCAAACTTCTTTTGCTCTAACACTAAAATTAGATTTAAACAACGTCTTGATTTAATTTCTGTGGATTATTAGTTCTAACTCACGTTGGTTTCAACCATTCAAATCCCGGTAAAGCCATATTGTTATTGAACTTTTCCAACTCGTACACATGAAAAGAGTTAGCCATCCCGTTCATATTGGATGTTTTACTAGTCGATGTTGTGTTGATGTCTGCATGTGCGCCGACATTAATCAAACACACATCAGGCTGAACTACAGCGTGGCCATTTATGGACCCGATTGTGACGCTGTGGTCGCCACCTAGTGTCAAAACTGGGTCACCATTTCTAAAAATCTCCTGCACCTTCAGAGAAACCTAGAAAAACCAAACAACAAAAGAAATAGTTTAGAAAATGTTAAATATATATTTTAAATAAAAAATTTGTTGTTAAATTTAAATTTACGTCAGTAAAATTCCGTTCCGTTAATTTAATTTCATCCCATAAAATTAATTCAGGGATTCCCACGAAAATAAATCGGGGAATTATGAAAATAATAATTAAAAATAAAATTTAACATTTTTTTTGCAATAAAAACAAATTTTTTAAATAAAAATTGTCGGTTTTTGCGTCTTTTGGTCTGACGAATCTTATTTTTCACAAAACATGGCGCGTACAAATTTAACATTTAAAATACCGGAAACTCACTAACCCTTTCACAAATATGGCCAACCATTTCAGGATTCCAGACATTCTTTACTAGAATATCACGTGTATTTACCGGTGTCTGAATGTCTCCATAATCAGTTACAGTATAACCTGCAAATGGAATAAAATGGAATCAAATTATAGGATTTGTTTTGTGTTTTTTACCCAGCTCGTCTTCCAGTGTTTTAATAAAATTGGTTGTTCTAATTGCTCCTGGTCCATATTCCACACCAGCGTTTGATTTCTAGCAACGTTTTAGTCATTAAATCAGTCTGATTGACCGATAAATGTTTATATTTACTTGTCCTTTGGCTAACCCCACTCCGAGAACTCCAAGTTTGTGGCTGTTGTTTGATGTGCTTAGGTTTAAGGCCTCGCTTGTGATTTTTTTCAGTCTGCGAAATTTGTTGGTGAAACTTAAGACAGAAGATTCTCTAATGTTCATTGTAGACATGTGGAGTTTGTTTTTTAGTTAATTGAATTCGTAGAAATCGTCCAGCCAGAATAAGACGAAGGTATCTTTCGGACACTGTTTGCTTTCCATTTTACAATTCTTTTGCTTGGGAATTTTTTATTTCACACGAGTTTCAGGTGGAGAATTTGGTGTTATTATTATTATTATTTTTTGAAAATGAAAACATAACGTGTTTAACAATATTTATTTGCTATTGTTGATGAATTTGTCTAAATTGAATATTCGGATTTGATTTTAGGTAGTTCATCAAAGCTGTCGTTGGGTGTCTCTTGAAGTTGTGTGTTTATCAAGGAATCACAAATTCCAGCATAGTTGTGAATACTAATAAACGTAGGTCAGAAGCATGTTTACATTCACAACTATACTGGAAAATGTAATAATTAAAATTTAACTTTGGTTTGTTGGAATTGGTTGTATGATATTAAACAGAGGATGAAATAAAAAGACAATTTTTATTCTGATTTATATTTTATTATATTCTATATATCTTGCTTCCAGACAAACTCCGGATGATAGGCAGAACCGTCGTTGCAGTCTGCACTGCACGTGTAAACGGCTAAGACGCCCCAGTCGATGCTTTCGTTTAGCTTATCCAATTTTAAATGGTTTAATAATTGTGGCATCACCTGGAAAAAGGAACGAGAAACTATTTTCAGTATAATGATGTGGTGAATAAAAAAATTATGAACATGAGTTAACAAATTGAGAGGAAAAAGAGTTTTTACCTGTCTTAAAGGACAGATTTTGTACTTAAAATGCATTTTAACATCTAAAAATGCACATTTTCATAAAAAAAAAATTATTTTAACATAAAAACATGCATTTTTGGTCTAATAATGTCTAGATAATGCACATTTTCATAAAAAAAAAAAATTATTTTGACACAAAAACATGCATTTTTGGTCTAAAGTCGTCTAGATAATGCATATTTCCATCAAAAAAAATTATTTCAACACAGAAACATTCATTTTTAGTCTGAAAATGTCTAGAAAATGCACATTTTCATCAAAAAAAAATTATTTTAACATAAAAACATGCATTTTTGGTCAAATGATGTCTAAAAAATGCACATTTTCATCGAAAAAAAATTATTTTGACACACAAACATGCATTTTTGGTCTAAAAATGTCTAGAAAATGCATAATTCCATCAAAAAAAATTATTTCAACACAAAAACATTCATTTTTAGTCTGAAAATGTCTAGAAAATGCACATTTTCGTAAAAAAAAAATTATTTCAACATAAAAACATTCATTTTAAATCTGAAAATGTCTAGAAAATGCACATTTTCATCGAAAAAAAATTATTTCAACACAAAAACATGGATTTTTGGTCTAAAAATGTCTATAAAATGCATATTTCCATCAAAAAAAGTTATTTCAACACAAAACATGCATTTTTGGTCTAAAAATGTCTAGAAAATGCACATTTTTATCAAAAAAATTTATTTCATTACAAAAACAAGCATCTTTAGTCTAAAAATGTCTAGAAAATGCACGTTTTCATCAAAAACAGCCACATTATACTTGAAACTCGAATTTTCGTTCGGCTCCGCACGGACACTTGGGTATATCGCCTTCTTTCGGCATATTTTCCAACGAAATCCAAAGCGGCTCTGCATTCTTGTGGTACCTCAACACCTACACCAAAAACAAACATTTAAACCAAAAAAAAATTTAATTACTCTAAATTCATTCAAATTCACTTGTTGCGGCTCCATTTGCGTGCGTTGCAGAAACTTCTGAAACGTTTTGTCTTCTTTCTTCGCCAATTCCTCGAGCACGTGGTTGCTGTCGCTGCTCTCGGGCAGCATCGACTGCGCTTTTTCCGACGCCAAAAACGTTTTGTACTCGTTCAAAACGTCGTCTTCCGATTTCTTCGGCCTGTCGCCGGCTTTCGGTTCTTCCTCCATCACGATCTCGTACTCGGGCAGCAAAAAATCCTTCCAACCGGTCGATTCGACCATGATGGCGCAATCTTAAAAATACACAAAAGAATTAATTAATCGATGCAGAAATTGATTTAAAAATGAAAGAAAAAAGAAAAAGAAAATCGATAAAGTATTGTATAAAACAACGAATAAAATCGGTTTTAAAAAATCATTTAAACACAAAAAAATGATAAAATTAATAAAAAATTCCTTTAAAACACAAAATATCAAAAAAAATCTCATTTAACACATGAAAACTCGTTAAAAACATTAATTTAAACAAAAAAAACTGACAAAATCGTTAAAAATTCCTTAAAAACACTAATTTAAACACAAAAAACTGATAAAATCGTTAAAAATTCATTAAAAACATTAATTTAAGCACAAAAATCTGATAAAATAGTTAAAAATTCATGAAAAACATTAATTTAAAGACAAAATACTGATAAAATCGCTAAAAATTCATTAAAAACATTAATTTAAACACAAAAAAACGATAAAATCGTTAAAAATTCATTAAAAACATTAATTTAAAGACAAAATACTGATAAAATCGTTAAAAGTTCATTAAAAACATTAATTTAAACACAAAAAACTGATAAAATCGTTAAAAATTCATCAAAAACACAAAAACTCACAAAATCGATAAAATCAAATCATAAAAACCATAAAAACCCTAAAAAATCGATAAATAAATCCATCAAAAACCCAAAACATCGATAAATACATCAAATCAAAACCCAAAAAAAACAAAAAAACTAAAAATTAAAAAAAAATTCAATTTCAGCCGAAAAAAAATTTCAATTTCACCTTTTTTGACCAAACATTTGCATTCCTTATTGTGCCCGGCCTTCCAATCGATCTTCTGGTGCCCCAACGAACAATATTGTTTGACGTGACACTTGGAGCAGCGCAGCGGGCCCAGGCAGCCGCAAACACAGCACAGCGGTTTCAGATCGGCGGCGCTGGGTGTCGTGTCGTTTTCGTCCTCTTCGTACGGCTCGTTATCGAAAAAATCATTCATCCTCGCCAGTTGACATCGGAACACTAAAATGTTCTCGTTCGTGTTCTTTTTGGAGCAGTTTGCGTTCTTGCAAACGAACAACAAAACGGACCTGTGGTAGCACTCGTCGCGCTCGTCCACGGGCGCGTAGATTTGGAGCAGAAAAACGCACGGATTTTCGCATTTCGGACACGATAGCTGCTTGATTGACGGGAGATTTTTCAGGTCGAGCCATGCGGGTTTGCCGCCTATTTTGCTAGGGAAATATTTGCTCGTTAACTTCCATGAAACGCATTCTTCGGCGAATCCTAATTCCACGTTGTTTGGTCGAGCGGAGGCAGCCATTATCAAGGTTGAAAGAGTTGTTAGGTTTGGCCGCTTGGGCAAAATTACGTCAATGCATTAAATCGAAGGGGCGGAGCTATTGCTGCTCTGACGTCTCTGACGTCGATAGGCGCCCATTCAAAGCGACACTTCAATCATCCGCCTATTACCGATCGCCGCCGCTGCACCAGACATTGTAAGCGATCAATGCCTTTTCGCGCTCATTCATATGTATTGCATGCCAGGAGGTTTGTGATTTCAAATTTTAATATTAACCTCCTCTTACAAATAACCTAGCCTAACCTAACATAACATAACCTAACCTGATAATTGCGCGCAGGAAAATGTTGGTTTTCAGGCCAAACATATTATCAATGCAATATAGATTCTAGCATCTTATCTATTGTTATCGGTGTTTCAATGTATTTATATAGTATTTGTAGTAGTATTTGTATAGTGTTTTCTAGCATGGAGCAACATGCTCTGATTATCTGTTAAGCTTATTTCGATATTGTATTGTTTGTTGCTTAAATCAGGAGGCTGATGAAATCATGTGAGACATCCATTGTGGTAAAAACAACAACTATCGCCACCTTTTAATAACATTACTAACTACTAATACAAGAACGCCATCTGGCGTGATAAATACACAACACATCACACATCCCCCTCCCAGTTACAAAGTTATAATTGGAACGAACTAAACGAATTAAATGAATCGAATGAAAAGAGTTCTTTAACACTCTTCGATCAGCCGACTTGGCTTGTTGACCGCTCTTCCGCTCCTTGTAACCATCGGTCTTGGAGATGTTCGCATCGTCTCTGGTGATTGTCGAACCGGAACTGGAATCTCGGCCGCCGCTGGTGCCTGTTGTTCCATTGGTGGTTCCTCGACCTCACTGGACTCATCTGCTTGGCTGTCCCCTGGATCAATGTCGTCCGGCTTGCCCGAATCGTCCTTCAGTGGGATGAGGTGGAATCGATTGCGTTGCACCGTTCGCTTATCGGTGTTAACGACGTATGAGCGTGGTCGTCCCGCCTTCTTCTCGATGACGCCCGATCGCCTCAAATCGATGATCCAAACCCTCTCGCCTGGTTGTAGATCTGGAAGATCCCTCGCTCGATGTCGCTTGTCAAAATTCCTCTTTTGGTCCGCTATTCTCTTCTCCTCCTTTCCCCGAAGAAGTTTCGCATCTGGAGTCTTTGGCATCAGTTGGGTTGCGGCGATCGGAACTTCGGTCCTGATTTTCCGCCCCATCAGCAGCTCCGCGGGTGAGAATCCGTTTGCTAGTGGAGTCGCACGATAACTCTGAAGTGCTTTAAAAGCATTGCTAGATTTCTTCAAAATCCGCTTGATGACTTTGACCCCGGCCTCTGCAAACCCGTTACTCTGAGGATATTTCGGACTCGATGTAGTGTGGATGAATTTCCAGTCCGCTGCGAATATGGAAAACTCTGATTTCAATAGAGTCCCAAATTGCGTTCCATTATCGCTGACCACTTCTTCTGGCGTACCGTGTCGTGAAAATATCGATTTTAGAAATTGAATCACTTCGCTTTCCTTGAGCGATGTCAGCGTCTTGACTTCTGGATATCGTGAGTAGTAATCTTCAACTAGCAAATACCACTGACGATCCAAGTAGAAAAGATCCATGCCAACTTTCTGCCATGGCCGTCTTGGGAATTCCGCCGGCATGAGTGGTTCGTGAGGATTTGAGGATTCCTTTATACATTCTGTACACGTGGAAATGCGTTTTTCGACATCCTTCGAAATCCCTGTACACCAAACCGCAGACCTTGCCCTGGCTCGACATTTCGTGATTCCTAAGTGTCCCGTGTGGATCTTGTCCAGTATGAATTCACGTAATTCCGCTGGGATCACAATCCTTGACCCTTTCATGAGTAGTCCTTCTTCTATGGCTATCTCATCTCGGTATTGCCAAAAGTCTCCTAACCCTTGTGGTAATTGATCTTTGGCTGGCCATCCATATTGACTGAACTGCCGAAGCTTGATGCAAATCGGATCCCTGTTCTGGACATCAATGATTTCACCCAAGCGTTGGTCAGTTGCTTGAAGATGCTTGGTAATCAGCTGCACATAAGCTGTCACGCAACCCTCGAGCCGTTGCTCAATGTCGCCATCTTCTTCAGTGTCTGGCAATGGACGCCTTGACAAAACATCAGCCGCGCCTAACTCTTTGCCTGGAATGTGCTTGACCGTGTAGCAGTATCGCTGAAGTCGAAGTCGCATCCGCTGCAATTTTGGAGTGATCTCGTCGAGCTCCTTTGTCATTAAGATGGGTACTAACGGCTTGTGGTCAGTTTCCAGACAGACGGGAATTCCAATGACGAAGTTCTTGAACCTCTCACATGCCCATACGAGAGCATATCCCTCTTTCTCTATCTGTGCCCAATTCTTCTGACATTTCGTTAAGGTTTTACTCGCGTAGGCAATCGGCCTGAATTTGCCGTCTTCTTGCTTTTGTTTAAGCACCGCCCCTACTCCGTACGAAGACGCATCTGCTGTGATCACTGTCTCTCTCGTAGGATCGAACCACGCTAATGTTGGGGCCTTTGATAATTCCTCTTTAATGGCGTCAAACGCCGCTTCTTGCTGCGTCCCCCATCGGAATTCATTCTTGCCGCCCAATAGTTCATTTAACGGGTGTGCTTTTGTTGCCAAATTCTGGATGAATCTACCCAGGTAATTGACTGAACCCAGTAGACTTCGTAATTCCGACACATTTTCGGGTTTGCCCATTTTTCTAATGGCTACTATCCGGTCGTCATCGACATGAACTCCGGCTTGATCAATGATGTGTCCCAGGAATTTTATCTTGGTTTTTCCAAACTCGCATTTCGCTACGTTCAACGTTATTCCCGCTTCTAGCAAGCGTTGGAGAACCGCACGTAAACGTCTATCATGCTCCTCGATGGTGTCGCCATAAACCAATATGTCATCAACGTTGACTTGCTTGCCTTCCAATCCTTCGAGAATTTCGCTCATCCTCTTCTGAAAGAATTCAGGTGCTGCATTTATGCCGAAAGGAAGCCTCTTGAACATGTATCGGCCAAATGGAGTGATGAATGTTGTCAACAGCCGTGATTCGGCATCCAACTGACACTGCCAAAAGCCATGATTGGCGTCGAGCTTTGAAAAATACTTCACTTTTCCTAGTCGACCCAACACGTTCTCAGTAACGGGCATCGGATGTGTTTCTCGCATTACGTAGCGATTAAGCCTCACATAATCCACGCACATGCGAATCGATCCGTCGGGCTTCGGTGCCAAAACCAGCCCAGAACACCAATCTGTTGGTTCTTCTACCCGTTCTATTACTCCCAATAATACCATCTTGTCGAGGTTTGCTTTTATCTCATTTAGCAGAGGAATCGGAACTCTTCGAGGTGTCATTAACGCATATGGACTTGCATCAGGTTTCAGTCTAATTTTGTACGGTATTTCAACGCGTCCCAGACCGCTGAATAGCTTCGGATAAGCTGTCTTCGGATTGAATGACATCTTCGGTGTCTTCTCCGTTTTCACCGCATCAACTCCGCTCCGTCTGATAATGTCCAATTCTTCGCAGGTGTCGCCATCCAGTAATGGCTGCATTAAACCTTGAACAACGTAGATTGCCGTTAATTTCGACCGTCCTCGGTACTCGATTTTCTCCCATAGCATTCCTAATGTTTCCATTTTGCCTTTGGTCGCATTGTGCAAGTTCAGCTCGGGTTTCCGTAATTTTCTATCGGAAAAATAGTCCTTATAGACTTCTTCGGGAATGCACGTTGTTTCGGCGCCGGAATCTGCCTTGAATGTTATTCTTGCGTTCCTGATCTCGACCGACACATGCCATCTTCCCTGTCGACTGGCAACTCCGTTGACTGATTCAATGTAAGAGTCCGTCGCTTCGCCGACCCCTTGAACTGCTGCGCTTCGGCATACTCTCGCATAATGCCCTTTGCGATTGCATTTGTGGCATGTCGACTTTGCTGCTGGGCAATCCTTCATTGGGTGAAATCCACCGCCACATCTGCCGCAACTACTCGAGTTTTTCGATGCATTCCTCGGCTGCGTCTTGGGACCGCCGTCCGGTTTGCTCGATTTCCCGCTGTCGTCCGGTCGTTCAGTCTTCTTTTTCCAGAAGTTGGATCGTTGCACCTTCTTGGAGTCAACTCGATCCACGGACCTATTGGTCGATGACGCTTCCAGCAATGTTTTCGACTGCGAATTGACCTGTTCAGACTGTTTCGTCATCTCGATTGCTTTCGCCAATGTCAAGTTGCTTTGAAGCTGAAGCTTCTTTGCCATCGCCTTGTCCCTGATGCCATTTACTATCTTGTCGCGGATAAACTCGTCATACAACGCATCAAATGTGCAGTGTTTGGCTGCTGTGTGTAATGCCGTGATGTATTTGTCCATTGTTTCCCCATCCTTTTGCTGGCGGTTGTAGAACATGGCTCGCTCATAAATCACGTTTGTTGTCGTAACAAATTTTGCCTCAAAAGCTGCCTTCACTTTCGCGTAATCGTGCTTGTCCGGATCCGCCAATTTGAATGAAGTGTAAATGTCATTTGCTGTGTCTCCCATGTGGTAAAGGAGTGAAGCCACTTGCTTTTTCCCCGGTTGGGTGTCTAAATCCACCATGGAGCGAAATAACTCAAATCTGGCAATCCATCTTGGCCAATCCGCCGCATTTTTAAAGTCAAATTCGTCCGGTGGCTTGCAAATGCTGTGCTCCACTTTTGCCGCCATCTTGTGAGGAATGTTTGTACTAACCACAGTATCAGTATCAGTTTCAGGTTTTAGGCTGTTAGACAATTTTTCACACAATTCTTCAATATTTCTTTCTAATTCCAACTTATCTTCATCTATTTCCTCTAGGTCTGCCAGTGCTGACTCAATTTTGAGCGAAATAATGAGCAAATAGTGTCAATTTTGATCAATCACGGGTAAACTGCTTGCTGCCCCTTGTAGTTGGCTTCCCACGATGCACTCCACACTTGTTTTTCTGGCTATTTTCGATGCCTGGGTGCTTGGTTGCCACTTCAGTTGGGGTTTGCACAGTCCTTCCCATCAATATCAATCAACTGACCAGTTTTTTTA
This sequence comes from Strigamia acuminata, assembly GCA_949358305.1. Lineage (NCBI taxonomy): Eukaryota > Metazoa > Arthropoda > Chilopoda > Geophilomorpha > Linotaeniidae > Strigamia > Strigamia acuminata. Next base: position 7,399,776 of record OX442314.1, read on the forward strand.
GGTGTTTCACCGCTGCCACCATGTATTGTTTGTTGCTTAAATCAGGAGGCTGATGAAATCATGTGAGACATCCATTGTGGTAAAAACAACAACTATCGCCACCTTTTAATAACATTACTAACTACTAATACAAGAACGCCATCTGGCGTGATAAATACACAACACATCACACAGATATACAGTCGAAACTCTTTATAACGAATCGCGATATAACGAATTATCGCTATAACGAATTGTTAAAAATGACTTGGTTGGCCAGCCATAGAACACCATGTTAAATATTTTCGTTATAACGAATTTCGATATAACGAATTTCGATATAACGAATTATTCGTTATAACAAACAGGTTTTCAGGTACACTGTAATACCAACAAGCCCTCGTTATAACGAATTTTCAAAACTGATCACATGACTCACAACATCTTATGCCTATGTTAAGAACACATTTAGAAAAAATGAAAGATTTTCTGTTTTAAAATGGCTGCCAAATGAAAAGAAATTTTGATTTAGGACAAGTTGAACATTTTTAATGCCATTAACAATGGCAAGACGCTACCAATTGTAGCAGTTGAGTTTAATTTGTCCCGTTTTAACAATTTCAACAGTTTTTAAAAATCGGATCAAATTAACATGATTTTATGAATAAATAATGTTGTTTATGATGACATTTTATTTTTTTCAGCTAATTCGTTTTAACGAATTCTCGTTATAACGAATCGATTTGTCCGGTCCCTTGCGATTCGTTATAAAGAGTTTCGACTGTATTTTCATTGTGTATTTCCGTATACTGACACTAGGTGTCATATCTATCATGTCTTGTATCCAAGATGGCGCCGCACAGGTGCACATGTCATCTCTATGATTTTTCACATGTTTCAGCGATGAAATGGAACCATTAGTGAGTTATTTTGTTTCTAATAAATAGTTTATATTCTTTTACATTGCTGTCTTTCCTTTTCGCACGTCTATTATAAGTGCATTTGACCGTGCGCGTCGTGTAGACGTTGCCCCGTGCGTACGAGCAGTGCGCCGCCCGAACTTCGTTATTTTCGGCATTTAGCACGACGTTTCATGCATATTTTTCATCGCTCTGCTACAGAAAATTGTGATGTTCGCAAGCAATGACTGGTGCAGCGGCGGCGATCGGTAGTGACACTGTATAAAATCATATGAGCGTTCGGGACCAAACGAACATTCGACCGGATGTGGCCCATGCAATAATGGCGAACGACGAGGGACGAACGAGCCGAACATTGCGATTGAATTGAATTATTTGATTGGATTAGCCATTCGACGGTAGGACAACTTGTTTATTAAATTTTTCAAAAATGAAAAGCGTCGCACGAAATGTAATAAATAAATTAATAATTAATAATAATTAGAATCGAATTGAATCCAATCCAATCCAAATTTTTTTTAAATACCGGTAAGAAGTTTAATGCTTTGTTTAGAAAATTTGATTAGAGAAAGTGTGTACGTATATGGACATCCAGCACACATACTGAACACTAACTGGACCAAGGGAAATTATGGATACCGAAACACGTTACATTTGGCTTGTGTTTAATCACAGAATTGATGTTTGACTCTGTGGCAAAGGAAAAAATGTTTAGAAGGACCTGTCACCTGTGCATAAAACCTTCATGTTTCTGTCATGTGATACATTGAATGAACTATTAATGTTTTTCAACTACTTTTTTATTTTGCCATTTGAAAGTACAGAGTACATTTTAATAACTATTCTAAAAACAAATTATTTTAAACGAGGTACACCAGAAGGTTAAAATACAACTTTGAACATTTGATAAACATCTACACAGCGAAAAGCTGCAGTCAATTACGGGCTGTGTTAATCCGCCTCAAGTTCACCAACTATACTCTAGCCATGTGTAAGTTTGGCCTAACTCCGAGCCTTTTCTCTGGTGTAGTGATACAAGAAAATAGATCCAAACACCAGAAGCAAGCAATAAACTCTGAACTATTTTCCCTGGTGGCAGCACAGAGCACAGTATAGAGACTGTGGCACAGAGTGAGTAATGAGGCTCGGAGTTAGGCCAAACTTACACATGGCCAGAGTATAACTATAATGTTGCGAGCGCAAAAAGACCGATTCAAGTTCTCGTGCTACTTATAAATTATAAGTAGCATTTATAAAATTTTAGGGAGTTGAATGGTGAACACAAAAGATCACACTGGTGCTGATAGACCAGGAACCATTGCACTAACTTTTAAGATAATGACTCTTTCTAGTGCACGTCAAACTAACAATTCGTGTTCATTAAATATAGACCTTTTTAAATGTGTGATGCACAAGATTTAAAATATTTTATGTGAATAGCTTATTGAAGTAATATTTTATGTCTAGGAAAGATCAAAACAGTTCACACGTGCACATGATTTTAAGGATAGTTCCATAAAGAGAAATTACTTTAATTTTTTTTTTATATAATAAATGAAGTAAACTTTATAACAAATGTAACTTTTAAAAACTACTGTGCATTTTATATCTTAAAAATATAGGAGCCAGACTATTATCCTTCTTTAAACTTAGGACTAATATGTGACATGTGGATAGCTTTAACGTAGCTATATTTTATTGCTTCTTATACCAATTAAAAGTGTTTAAAATGCAGAGATAGAGAGACAGTAATGACATTACCAAACCTAATCCAACAATACTGCGGACATCGCTTAACAATTGAGACATTGGATAAGCTCGTTGCTCTTCTATACTCTCCAACAATGTATCGGAGAATTCCATACTTATATTGTTGCAATTCTGATGTGAAAACTCAATCAGAATAAAGAGTTGATTTTGAAGTGCAAAAGTAGCAAACTTTACTACACCTTAACGTTGTAAAAATTTTTGAACAAGTTCTTATTCTTATAGCCTTTAAATTAACAACTGTAAACTATTAACAATACACTTAAGTTTAGAACTAACATTTGAAAAAGATTTAAATTGTCTTGTGCATAGATAGCTTTAACAATTTCATATTTTATTTCTTCATTTGGAACCACGTCGAAAACCTTTTATTCTGATACCAAGCATAAGTGTTTAAAATGCAAACGTAGAAAGACAGCAAAGACATTCCTAAATCTAATCCTATGATGCTACCGACATCGCTTAACAATTGAGATATCGGATACGCCTGTTGCTCTTCTATACTCTCTAAGAAAGTATCAGAGAATTCAATAGCTATTAATGTGACAGAAAAAGGAAATAATTTATTCTCATTGCCATGAAAAACAAATTTGTGAAAAGTATTTTCGCAAGGCAGTCTACATTTGCATTGTTTTTGATTTGAGTCAAAATTCTTTAAATATGTTAAATGAGCGGTAGTAATTTCTGCTGTTGTGTTACAAACTGGCAAGTCCGGCTTCCAGAAATAAGGTAATCTGAAACATTTATAAACTGTAGCATGTAACTTAACTGACACAGCTAGGTGTTTTTTTATAAACAACTGGTGTATGCGTATTTACAGTTACTGTATGTGTTGCAAACAGGATAAAATCGGAATTGATATGTGTAAAAAGTGAAGTGTCTGGATTAGCGTACCTGCAGTTAACAGTTTGAAACAGATTGTTTTGGATGCAAGCATTTTTACACTTGAGATAAGAACTTTTGTTCTGCTCACATGGATTTTGCTTTGTATTTCTTCGTATAGTCTATTTCATAAAATCGAATTAAGTTTAAATAAAAGCATGTAAGTATTGTTTGTTTAATTTATTGCCTTAAGTGCTCGAAGTGCTACTAAGTTTCCCCAATCATAGTTTAAAGTCAAAGATGCCAAAATGTTAACGTCTTCATCCAGATTATTTAGGAAAATCTAAATATTATTATTATTATTCACAATGTGTAGAGTATTTATCCATAATTAACAAAATGTTCTTTGACTAATCTTTGCATTTAATTACTCCATTGGAGTGTTGAATGCAATAAATAATAAATAAATATTACCTTCAGATCCTGGTCACATGGTTTGTGAGGAAATTCATTAGATAATGAAATAAGAAGGTAAGAATTTAGGTCCTTTGATTTTTCTGAAAAATATTGGAAAGGTCAGGATAAAAACGTCAGATGCATGAGTTCGTAGAAAGAATTTTTAAAAGACTAATAATTCAACAACATTTGCAGAGTTTTGTGAAAATTATGCAGAATTTTGTGAAACATATGCAGAATTTAGTGTAACATATGCAGAATTTTGTGAAACATGTGCAGAATTTTGTGAAACATGTGCAGAATTTTGTGAAACATGTGCAGAATTTTGTGAAACATATGCAGAATTTTGTGAAACATATGCAGGAGTTGATGTTTCATTCAAGGCAATTTCACCCCAAGTCATTAATCACCTACCAGCAAAAAATAGATTTGGTGATTGATGTAAATCATACAAATAGTGTTGAACACCATCAGGTCCATCCAAAATAAATTTATTCTCTTCACTTTTTTGGCCAGTTACGTGTTGTTGGATCAGCAATGATGATTTGGGGTAAAATTCCCTTGCATTTGGTCTCAAACTTTTTTCCAGCATTTATTTCCACGGGATTTATTTTCACGGGATTTATTTCCACGGGATTTATTTCCACGGGATTTATTTTCACGGGATTTATTTTCACGGGATTTATTTCCACGGGATTTATTTCCACGGGATTTATTTCCACGGGATTTATTTCCTAGGGATTTATTTCCACGGGATTTATTTCCACGGGATTTATTTATGAGCCACAGCAACGCATGTCCGGGCACAGCTAGTACGGGAATAAAAGTGCATCTTAGAATCGATGAAATACGGTAATCAGGTGCAGATCTAGCATAGGGCTAATGGGGCTTGAGCCCCGGGCCCCCAAATTCTAGGGGCCCCCCAAGACACAGGGCAATGTACTAAAAAAAAATAAAAAAAAGGTTGCTAAAAATAAGAAAAACTAAGAAAGGTCGCTATTAAAAATTTCGATAAAGGTGCCCCGAAAAAACCTCAAGCCCCGGGTTCCCGAAAAGCTATATCCGCCCCTGACGGTAATGCTGTTAATAAATGCCATAATAAAAACTAAGGGTGAAGCTGGGTGGTAAAGAGTGACAATAATAAAAACATAAATTGAACGCAAAACCACATTACAATTACCTATGTTAACTCGTGAACAATTACCGAAAGGAAGTGGAATAGTATGCTTTGATATATTTAATTTAATTTTATATCCATACAACACCTACAAAAATAATAATTTTTATTCATTGTCATTTGTTTTTGGATAATATAAAATACTAGAATACCTCATTCTCAATATCAATGATATCATGGACATTGAGTGTTTCCCAGATTTCTTCCAGTGACAATTCGTTGCTGAACAATTGCCAGGGCGATATTTCGTTGCAAGTTTTGTTGGTTTGTTTCAGTAAGTTTGATCTGGCTTCGTCCATGGCATCATTTTGGTTTTCACCACAGACCGTGACTGACTGAAATTCTGTGTAGCGACGTTGAACTATTCTAACCATTGTTGTTACTGGTTCATCAAAGTAGTAGTTGATACGAATTTGCAACCAATATAAAGTGAATCCCGCAGTCACAAATACTAGCATAAACTTAAGTTTTTTTAAGACACCAAATGTCGTAGTTTGCTCTTTATTCTCAACGATTTTTTTCTTGCATATCTCGTACAGAGGGCGAATCTTATCAACGGATGTTTTTCGGTGAATGTTTTTTGCAACATAATGTAAATACCAAGTGAGTTCAGGTAATGAAATTAACGCTAGGCCAAAAAACAGGCCAAGATTGCCTCCTAAATCTGCCAGTAGGGCAATTGCGTCGTACGTGTATCGCTCTTCATACACACTAATTTTGTCATTAGCAATTGCTAGAGATACAGATGCAGTTTTTTTATCATCTGCTATGCCTATTTCAGTGGTAGATGTAAAGGTTATTTGATGACATGGACGTTTACAGCGACAAACATTAATGGGATTTGTGGTTTGAATCAACTGCGTTGTAGCAAAATAATGCATCCGTATGTCCACTAAACATTTGCAAAGCGGCAAATCGATCTTCATGAAGGGAAACCTTTAATGGAAGATTTGTAATCATTATTTTTTTATACAGGGTGGTGCAGAAAGTTTGGTTCACAGTAAATAATTCCCAAACTGTTCTAGATGTTGATTCAGCAAAATGATTGTAAGAGTACAGAATAGTATGTCAGGGAAATCCAATTATGACATCCAATCTGAGGTCATCTTCAAGGGCATCTATATTGTAACTCAAGAACTGTGACAGTTAGAGCAAAAAAGTGAATTAGAAAGTTGTAGAGCATCATCCAATTAGTCTAGAACTGTTCTTAAAAAAATTATTTTTTACTGAAAAGTTTTGAAAAAAAAGGTCTGAAACATTAGTTTACTCAGCATTGTAACTCAGCTTTGTAACCTAAAAGTATTGAGGCAACCAAGCTAATCCTCAATTAGGACACTTTATTCGGTCATACTTGTAAGTGGAAGAGAGGAAACACAAAAGAAAAGAAATAATTTATTTTGTAAATACATTCCACATGGTAGTTTTAGGTTACTAACATTTCAAATTTTTTTTCTCAAAACTTTTCGGTAAGAGATAATTTTTTTAAGAACAGTTCTAGACTAATTGGATGATGCTCTACAACTTTCTAATTCACTTTTTTGCTCTAACTGTCACGGTTCTCGAGTTACAATATGGATGACCTTGAAGATGATCTCAGAGGTCAAATTGGATGTCATAATTGGATTTCCCCCGACATACTACTCTTACAATCATTTTGCTGAATCAACATCTAGAACAGTTTGGGAATCATTTACTGTGAACCAGACTTTCTGCACCAATTGGACAGGTATGACATGGGGAACGGAATTGAAATTGGGAATGGAATGTAAAACAAACAACAAACAAACAATGTGATTCAACATGTGTAGCCATGTTGTCTGTTGACGACACAATACAATCCAACAAAATTAGAACTCAAAGTGCGCGTAATAACAAGAAAACTTTCTGCAGTTGGAACCTTATACTAAGTTTAGTAGGTTCCCGCAACCCATTTCTTACTTTTCCCATCACAAACCAATACTCACAGCAAATACAAACAACAACAAAACCAGAAATGACACTCACAAATTCCCCCAACCTCATCTAAACACACAACACAAACATTCCTTCATCTCTGGACGTAGTTGTACGTTTGGCATAGTAGGGACTCTGCCCCTTTGCAATTTGTTTGATTTCTTACCTGCATGGTAGCTTCTTCAATTTCTTCAATAGACACTTCCGATAGCATTCTCTGTATTCGTCTTCACCGGAGCATTCATTTATTGGTGAATTCAGAAAAATAAACTAAAATTTTTGAATAAAATAAGGTGATGCATAGCAATTTTCGTTCTTTGATAAAATTTTACTTTGTTATAACTTAAATAAACTTTTGTTGTTCCACCGGCATATTGTATTCCCACCCCAAAACTTTTTCCAAAATCGTAGAGATGAATGAAAATCTAAGGGCAAAAGAAAGAAAAGTAGAGAACAATTATTTTTGCAATTTATTAAAATTACACTGTATATCGATACAGGGCATATGTCATCATAACTTGCTATTTTAACTGTTACGACTTGTCCAACTAAAGATTCGCTAGATGTCTTAGCTATATATCAATAAATAATAAAATGCTTTGAAATTGATATTGGTAAATTTTTTATTATACTTACAAAATTGAATTGATGAGCATATACCAAGTTGATTGATCATTTCTGTCGAAACAAATGTTTTGTTTGAATTAGAATATCCCTATGCAAAATAAAGAAATTTAAATAATTTTTTTAACTTATTAGAAATTACTTAATTCCATCTTTTTACTTTAATTTTTACGCTCACTACTTCTTTAGTCAAATTACTCGCTTTCCAAATTTCCTCTAGATTGTAAGTTGGGATTTCCATCAGTGCATTCACCATTTTCATGCAGTCGACACGTGAAGGTTGGGATTTTGCGTTAGTTTTATTCCAAAGTCCGGCTATTTCTTTCGTATTGCTACCGCATATCGTCAAACTTGGTAAAACGACCTCTTCCGACCTACTCGTTACATCAACAGCCGTAGGATAACTTAAGTAATGCATTATCCTATCGTAAGTCTGATAAGTGAGCATGCACGTGCAAAATGAGAATAAAAGTAGCCAAATGGTGTGACGCTTTGTCCAATGTTTTCTGCTGTTAATGAAATCATCCAAACCAACTAAGTTGCATCGAAGTGTATTTGCATCATCCTTCAACAATCGATGAATTGCAGGACGTAGTCTCCTCACCAAATTATTATTCCGCATTGTATCTTATTTAAATCCAAGGTTTATTCTGGAATGACAATTGATGATTACCGTATTTTGTCGATTAATAGCCGCGGCTTTTATTCAAAACTGCCATTTTTGTCAGCATATACAGTTTCGGTTTTTCATTTGTTACATTTGTTTAATGTAACAAACGAAGTCTGAACGTCACAAACAAAGCGTACATTTATCGTTCGTAAGGTTAAATACTACTATTCGAGGGCGGCTACAATTCGAGGGCGACTCTTAATCCGTAAAATACGGTATAAACAATTTAATTATTGAATAGAATAAGTGTAGATATCATGATCTTTTTACCTGCTTTTGGTGGTGTGAAAAGGTACAGTCGTATTCAAAAAAATTGGACCCTCACTCTAAGCTGGCCATTGAGATTGCGAGTACTTTTGTGTCTTGCCTTTAGGTTAAACATCAGACATCAGCAGGTGATAATAAGTTACTTGCATACCCTTGTCTGCTATGCAAGTATTATACTATGGTAGTACAAGTATTATCACCTGTTGATGTCTGGTGTTTCACCTAGTGGCAAAATATTAACTTACTCACAATGTTACTTGCCAGCATAGAATGAGGGTCCAGTTTTTATGAACACGACTGTAAAACATACATATCTGCATGTTATTTGATGTTTCTCTGTGCTGTGAGTTTAGAATTGACTGTAAATTCTTCTTTCTCTTGCTAATTTGTACCACTTTTTTCCACATAACTAAATCTTGTTAAAACCTTGCGAAATATGTGAAATAAATCGAAAGGCCGATCATACAAGAGTGGAGAAACTAAACGACACCAATTATCGTACAAGGAGAATGCAGCTCCGAGGCGCAATGTGCGCAGGAGAACTTTGGGATATAGGTAAAACAAAAATCCCTCGACCCGTTGCAGTACCGGGTGACGCCGATTCGAAAGTCAAATTGGCCGACTGGATTAAAAAAAACCAGTAAGGCCGAAAACGATATCGTGACATTGGTTGGATTAGACGAAATGCGTTATACAGGGTGGAAGAAAAGTCTGTTCTCCTCAAATATTTCCTGAGCAATTGCATCTAGGCCAACTTTGATGAAGCGATCATACAGAAAGTTGGGTGAGAGCAATCCAATGATGTCATCAAATTTGACCTTGAAGGCCATTTTCAAAATCATTCACTTGCTAACTTCTAAACCAATCAGGTTAGAGCGAAATTTTCAATAAGAAAGTTGTAGAGCACCATCAAATTAGTACTATCCAATTTATCCTAGTCACCTTAAGTTAACTGTTTTTTTTTTAAAAATAAGGAAAACAAATAAGCAAATTGAAATTTTTTTCTTCTCATGAAAATAAAATAATTTAGATATAAAAAAAATGTGGTTTTTCTTGTTTACTTGCATAGTAATGCAAATTTGAATACATTTATTACAGAAATTCAGTACTTTTGCAGTAGAAATCTAATGCAATCCTGGTGTTGTGACCGCTTGGCCACCCAAGCGGTGACCTGCGTCACTGCAACACATCGCCCAGTGGCCCTAAGGTCATCCCCTTGGTGGGTGGACTGACCCAGAGTAGGGAAGGACGGAGCTGAGTGGTGTGATGAGAGAGAGAGATTGTCACCAACCGTGACATGAGGGAGAGCATGAACACTGTAGAAAGAAGACGTGTTAAGAAGGTCCTGATGCCAGCAATGACAACCATGCCCGGTGCTGACTCTGCTCTCCTCACCATTCACCATTAAGACGCTCAGTAGTATGGTGATTGGTCTGCTATAGCCTCCATGAGTGACTGCATGGGTCGTACACGGGTATGTACGATACGAATGTTATGTTTAACCGACCTCATCATACATGAGGTTTACACCCTGTATGTGACACAGCATGATGCATTTTGTATGGACCACCCACTGGTCACTCCCCTTTCCCTTTTACCCTTCACTTCCTATTCAACTAGAATAAACGTTGGTCGCAGCACACGTTGCTCTGCGACTATACTAAAGCATATCTACCTGAATTTATCACATCCACCATCAAAACCTAACAAACCAGTCCCCATGTTACCTTGACAAAGACCATACCAGTCACACTGGTTTGGCCTACTTTTTGTATCACAATTCAAAACACAAGTGAGATAGCTTGGCCAATGGGAGTTTGGCTACACTTGGAGTGGGTTTGAGTATATATTAGTTTCTTACCTGCTTATGATCGTGTGGAAAGGTGCCTGCAAGTTATTTCACGTCTACCAGTGCTATGAGTTCAGAATAGACTGTTTTTTCTTTGTTTACTGTAATTTTATATTTTCCATAGTAACTCTTTGTATGGTGATTATTGATTTCCATTAACGTGTCTTTTGTGAGTGAAAATCCAATTAAGCTTTCTTAAGAAAGCTTAATTGGATTTTTCGCACCGTGTATAATTATTTACGGTTAAAATTCTGTTGAAAAGAATTGCAAGATTAATATACCTAGAACCGCCTATTTCTAGCACGGACAAGCTACAGTAATTTGACGAAGAGGAAAATGAATTATTAATTACAATACAATCAATTTTTGAAGTAAACTTCTTTGGCGCAGCAGAGACGCCAAACTGGAAATGACAATGACATGAGGGGTTAACACTGGAAAAAAATATCGCTTTACACGTTTTTTAATTGCTGAAAAGTTAATGTAAATTTGAACTTTCGGCTTTGTAAAGTCACATTTACAAAGATTGTAAATTTTTGTTTTAAACAATAACTTTACAAAATTAAAACGACATTTTACAATGAACACGCACAATAACTTAACAGTTTGTAAATTTCGAATTTGTCAGATTTAACAATAAATTTATTTTAAATTTATTTTTAAATTTGTCAGATTTAACAATAAATTTAATTTAAATTTAATTTTAAATTTGTCAGTTTTAACAATTAGGCATGTGCGAATTTGCGATTAATCGCAATGGGATTTTTTTTGGATGAATATCGCAGCTACTTAACTGTTGTTATAAAAACCATAACTATAACTATAACTATTACTATAACTATTACTATGACTATAACTATAACTATAACTAACTAACTATAATGTTGCGAGCTTAAAAAGACCGATTGAAGTTTTCGTGCATTCAAATACGATGTCTACGTCACAAAACATGTGCTTTAATATATTTATAAGTAGGATTTGTAAACCTTTAAGGAGTTGAATGGGAAACACAAAAGATCACACTGGTGCGGCTAGACCAGAAACCATTCCATTAACTTTTAAAATAATGACACTTTCTAGTGCACGTCAAACTAACAATTCGCGTTCATTAATTATAGACCATTTTTTAATTTGTGATGCAACAGATTTCATGTGGATAGCTTTATTGAAGTTATATTTTATGATCAGGAAAGATCAAAACAGTGCATATGATTTGAAGACGAGTTACATAAAGATAAATAACTTGAAAATTATTTTTATAATAAATGAAGTAAACTTTATGACAAATGTAACTTTTAAAAACTAATATGCATTTTATATCTTAAACATATGGTAGCCAAACTATTTCCTTTTAAATTTAGGACTAACATGTGACGTATGGATAGCTTTTACGTAGCTATATTTCATTGCTTCTTTTAGAACCAAATTTACTCAATCCTAATCTTATACCAATTATAAGTGTTTAAAATGCAAATGTAGAGAGACAGTAATGACATTCCCAAACCTAATCCTACAATACTACCGACATCGCTTAACAATTGAGACATTGGATAAACTTCTTGCTCTTCTATACTCTCCAACAGTGTATCAGGGAATTCAATATTTATCATTGTCACATAATTAATAAATTTTGATCCGTGCAAAACATATTTGTAAAAACTATTTTCACATGGTAATTTACATTTGCATTGTTTTTGATTTGAATCAAAATTCTTTAGATACATTAAATGAACAGAAGTAGATTCGTTTGTTGTGTTACAAACTGGCAGATTCGGCCTCCAGAAATAAGGCAATCTGAAACTAAGCTTGAAATTTACTTACAACCATGCATATAGTTTATTTGCTGAATGAACTAGATGTGTTCATACTGTGTATGTACTGTATGTTGCAAATACAATTCAATTAGAATTGAGATATTAAAAAGTGAAATATCTAAACCGACATACCTGCAGGTAACATTTTGAACTAAATTGTTTCTCATGCAAGCTTTTTTACACTTTAAATAAGCACTTTTGTTCTTTTCACATGGATTACGCTTTGTATTTCTTTGAATAGTCTATTTTATAAAATCAAGGTAGTTAAGTTTAGGCATTTATATAATTTGTTTAATTTTCTACCTTAGATTCTCTAAGTGTTACCATGTTCCACCAATGATAGTTTACAGCTAACGGTGCCAGAATATTAACCTCTTCTTCTAGATTATTTGGGAAAAACTAAATATTCAAAAGTAGGTGAATAAGTATGTACACTTATCCATAAATCACAAGATATACAGGTTTGGACAATAATACAGTAAACCAGAAGTTTGAATAAAATTTATCTTTGGGAACAAAAACTCCCACAGATTGTGTTCACAAATTGCAGGGCCGCTGCTGAAATGTATGGCGTTTTTACGCAAAGACTAATATGGCGCCTTCCCCCTCCCTTGATTTTTTGGTACGGCGACGTTTCATCGCGGCTAGGTAATCGCACGGACAAGTAATTGCGCGGGCATGTAATCGCATAAAAAGTAATAGCGTGGTCAACTTATCAGGGCGACTATTGGGCGGTTGTCAAGTAATTGCTTGATTCATTGCGTAATTCATCGCATTCCAAAAACCTTTCAAAAAGATTGCTGCAATCCGGGTTATTTCGAACAAATTAAAAATTAATCTGCTCGAGTTACCGCAGGTGAATGCTATGAAAGACTTATATCGCGGCCTTAAAATTATCTAGGGTTAATTTACGGAAATAAAAGACAAGTTTTATTAATTCAAATGCACACTTTTTATATACGGTTTTATACAATGACTAGTAATAAAAAGAGGAATAAAATATGATTAAAAGCGACAAGTCACTTTATAATGTTAAAGAACAATGGAAAGGCCTGCAACGACTGTTGCAAGCTAAAAGCGCTAAAATGGCGCTTAAACAACGAATGTTGTTAGAAGACTAAGTCTTCGCGGGAAACTCACGAACGATGGTCGGCAACGATGGTTCTCGTGAGCTCTTCTGCAGCACGTACGACGGCTCGGTGGCGGTGGTTCACGACTACAGGCGTCCGGTCAGCGTACGATGGCGTCGGCGGGTGTTCGCGCACTCGTCTCGGCGATGGTTCACGTTGAGCGGGAACTTCTTACTACGATGCGGGAAATTAGCTGCGGCTAATTCTCGCAGATAAGCTGGCTTTGCACGGGTTGCACAAAGTAAGCTTGGTGAAACTTAAACGACTCACGGTCCTCTGTCAATACTTTTCTTGGTGAAATAGCAGTGATGGTGAGGGTTGTGATGTTTGTCTAAGAGTCCCGATTGAAGCTTGGGCGCGAGCCCGGCACGCTTCAATATTGCGCAGATAATCTGCGCAATTAGCTGAAACTGGTGCAACAAAGGATTATTACATCGTATTGCACCATAACGGCTAATCGCCGTTTTCACCCCAGCCAACCTGAGGTGATATGTGCCTAGGGAAGATTTCTCCCCTTAGTCACATGATCTGACTTGGCGTGTGCCACAGTCAAATTACTTAAAAGACAAATAAATTTATCTTCTAAGTGGTGAAATAGTTTGAGATCACCACAAGATTCTATATACATAAGTTCTGTACAGGTACTAAGTTATACACGGTGAAAGAAAAGTCTGTTTCCCTCAAATATTTCCTGAGCAATTGCATCTAGGCCAACTTTGATGAAACGATCGTATAGGAAGTTGGGTGAGAGCAATCCAATGATTTCATAAAATTTGACCTTGAAGGCCATTTTCAAAGTCATTTACTTGCTAACTTCTAAACCAATCAGATTAGAGAAAAATTTTCAATTACAAAGTTGTAGAGCACCATCAAATTAGTACTATCCAACTTATCTGAGTCATCTTAAGTTAAATGTTTTCGTTTTAAAATGAAAACAAATCTGCTGAAATAAAGCCAGTCATTGTGTAAAAATTAAATTTCTACTGCAAAAGTACTGAATTTCTTCAATTAATGTATTCAAATTTGCATCATTATGCAAGTAAACAAGAAAAAAAACTGTTTTTTTTAATGTCTAAATTATTTTATTTTCATAATAAGAAAAAATTTCAATTTGCTGATTTGTTTTCCTTATTTGTTTAAAAAAACAGTTAACTTAAGGTGACTAAGATGAATTTGATAGTACTAATTTGATGGTGCTCTACAACTTTCTGATTGAAGATTTTGCTCTAACCTGATTGGTTTAGAAGTTAGCAAGTGAATAACCTTGAAAATGGCCTTCAAGGTCAAATTTGATGACATTATTGGATTGCTCTCACCCAACTTTCTATATGATCGCTTCATCAAAGTTGGCTTCGATGCAATTGCTCAGGAAATATTTGAGGGGAACAGACTTTTCTTCCACCCTGTATAAGTCGCCAAATTAATCATATTGTTCTTCGCAGCATGGAAACTTATTTAGTAGCACTCATGGGCTCCCATTTTCAGGGGCTCCCAAACTCCAAAAAAAAATATATAAAAAAAAAAATTTTGTTTGTCAATATTTCCCAAGAAAAAAGGCTACAAGAGTTGTGTCCTCTGAGTACATAGTTCTACGTCAAAAGAGTTTTTATGTAATATTAAATGGCGGATGGAAGTGTCAAAGTTTCCCTCGATGGTTTCACGACCATCGTGACTGTCCCCGCCCATAAAAATAATATCTAACTTTTATTTGTTGCATTTTTATAGTTCTAGTTGTATTTGAAGTCCGAATCATTCGATTGAATGATCGGCAGATTAGATCTTGGCCAATGCGAAGGATTTTTCGCATTCACGGTCGATCGAGCCACGGAGCCGAATACGTCTCCGTAGCGTTCGTTGTGACGATGCCACAAGTCAGTCCCATCCCTCTGGCTTCGCCAGGATCCTCAACCAGTTGATGCCGCCCGTTTACACGTGCCCAGAACCCAGATCCAGTTGTATCTCGTTAATAAACATGTAAAACTGTAAGTTAGTTGATATTCGTTACACATTCATTTTAGCGTACATTTCTTAGCTTATCTTGGTCAGGTTATTGTTAGGTTTAGCAATGTCTTGTTTCAACCGATTTATCTCGTTTATTTGGCTAATAATTCAGCCAAAAGTAGAATCGTCACAGGCGTTGCATCCGGTTGAATCCGGTTTGTCACGTGTGTGTACAGTATGTAGAGCAACCTAACACCAATCCAAGATAGCGTGTGAAACAAAATAAATGACCTTATCTCGCCGAAAAAAAGACCGTAGAAGATGAAAATATTGTTTAAAGTGCCATCCAGAATCTCAAAATGCCCTGTAAAATGCGTTTCTCAAAATCGGATAGTTTGTCGATTGTTACGACCAATCAGAGCGTTCGGTTGCCAAAACTGGCTTAAATTGCAACAACAAAAAAATTGCAAATTTAATAATGCAATCCAAGAATAAAAATTATAAAATACAATATTATTTTTTAAAAAAAGAAGGCAATATTTTATTTCTATTTACACAAACAGTTATTGATTTATAATTACAGAAATAACATGAACTGCAGAATGACAAATGGCCACCAAACTACAAATACGTAAACCACGAACACAATAAACCTACCAGGACACGGCGCAGGGGCGAATAACATGTGGAAGGCGGTTTAACAATTACACCACCAGATGGTGCTGACCGTAAGCGCGCAATGCATGATATCCATCAGCTCTTCGATCATAACGTAACCACAACACTAACAGCAAGTACAAGACGGTAGTTTTGCCCAGTTGCCAGAAAACATAACATTTCATTATGGATCCAGTTTGGAATAATGACTTGTTTGCCATATTAGAGCCAGAAAATAAAGTAAGATAAAATAATAAACTTATTATAATGAATGAAATAATAGTTTGCATTGGTGTTTTGATGTCAAAATCACATACACGATTAAAACAATAACATTAGAATTAATGACAGATAATGAAATAATTTCCATTGTTTTTAATAAGTAATTATTGAATCGCGTGATTAAGTACTGTGCAAATAGTGTTAGAATTTTTTATCCAAATACCGAATGCAAACTATAAAATTCTGAAATACAAGGGTAAACAATTATTGTAAACACACGTACATATGTAATTACGAAAGTTTAAATAAATTTATGTTTATTTCATTTTTATTATTTCTTCATTGACTAATATACACAATTATATTTATCAGTTTAAACTTCATACTAATTATTATTAAAGGGGGAACACGAAATAATTACAAAAATTAACCAGATCTTTGGAAAAATGAATGTTGGGTCCAGTAATGTATTCATTTCCAACATTTTCAAAGATCTAGGATTAATTAAAATAACCGAGACCAGTGCCGAACGAATGAAAATGGCAATAGCAAATTGCTTAAGTTCTCTTAAAAAAGATGAACTTTGCTTTGAAAGAGGGAGGCGAAGTGGTGATTTTTATGAAATTGCAGTGAACATTTTTAGCCAATTGCAGGTAATAGTAGGCAATATACACATTTTATAACACTTTAATAACTTTCGTAATTTACAGAGTTTCCAAATTGCAAATGAACATGTACAAGGTTTTATTGTACAAATGTTTCTCCAACACATTTGGGATGAGATAAATGAAAAACCATTGCTTGAATGCACGGTTGAAACAGCCTTTCATTCGCCTTCAACGAACGATATTGACGATGAAGCATCCTTCAGATATGTGGCAGGGTTTATTTTTCGTTCCTTGTGGAACCTGTATGGGAAAAAGGAAAGCTGTCAGTGTTTATTGTGTTCGTGCGTAAACACATCATCTCAACGAACCAAATATGACTCAAAAGTCGCTAGGATAACTACAGATCGTCATAATATCGATGTCTATCAATTCCCCGACAGAAATATATCGCGAGTATGTAATTTGATTTTTTATCCCACTAACTTAATCTAATCGAATTCCATAGACCACAACCGGAAAGCAGTTGCCGCGCGAAGCGATTTCTAAAACATGGACAGAAACCGCACTAGGAAGCCTCCGACACAACAATTCCTGGAATTTTTTAATAAAAAAGTAAAAACCATGAATAAAAAAACGTGACAATACAGAATTTATTCCAATTCCTTTTAATATAGTGAACCAACCATGCAGAAAGTGTCGAGGAGCCAGACATGTCAATCAGGTGATGTCGTAATAAACTGTGTGGAAATTTGATTTGAACACTTCAATTTTTTTCCCCAACAATTTTACTAGATCTGTAATTTATAGTGTTGAAGTTTTAGTGAAGAATTTGACTGAGGGACGAAAATTACGATAGAATGAACCCATTAATGTTTACGAATTATTTTTTATTAATTCTCTTAAAAGATGCAGTGTACATTTTAATTTAGTCATAACAACAATTTTTGCTCAATAATTTGAAATGTGTACATCAATAGGTAAAAGTACAAACTTACACAAGTTACCCAACTAAATATGGAATATAAAATTGGAAACAGAAATAGCTTTAGTTTTATTTTGCATTTAAACAAATATACGACGTCTTAAACATGTGTTTTTAATTCATTTATCAATACAATGTATAAAGTTCGTAGGGTGTTAGAAGGGCAAACAAAAAAACGCACTGGGTGGACAATAATGATTTTTGCTGGTTCATGTTGAACTTACAATTCCTGATGATTAAATATAGATTTATTTTTTAACCTGTGTCAAAAGAAATTTTAAATGTTCTTACATGTGCTTAGCTAATATTAGTAATGCTTTATTTAAACCCATTAGAGTGTAAATCTACAATCAATATTTTACTTTCGATACCAATTATAAGTTTTTAAAATGCAATCGTACAAAGAGAGTAGTGACATTCCCAAACCTAGTCCTACAATGCTACCGAAAAGTAAGTTATATTAGCAGTTGCTGTTCTTCTAACTGGACTACTAGTACATGTGCACATGATTTTAAGTTCCATAAAGGTAAATTACTTTAAATTTTTTTTAATAATAAATGAAGTAAACTTTAAGATAAATAAAACTTTTAAAAACCAATGCGCATTTTACATCTTATACAAACATACTGTAGGAGCCAGACTATCCCATTTAAACGTAGGAATAACATGTCACATATGGATAGCTTTAACGTAGTCATAATTTATTGCTTCTGTTGTAAACAAATCAACACAATCCTAATCTTATACCAGTTATAACTGTTTAAAATGAAGATGTAGAGAGACAGTAATGACATTCCCAAACCTAATCCTAAAATGCTACCGATATCACTTAGCAATTGACATATTGGATATTTCAATTGCTCTTCTATACTCTCTAAGAAAGTATCAGGGAAGTGAATAAGTATTATTGTGATAGCATTATATAACACCTTATTCCCATACAAAATAATTTTGTTAAAACTATTTTCGCATGGGAGACTACATTTGCATTGTTTCTGATTTGAGTTAAAGTTCTTTAAATACACTAAATGAGCAGTTGTAATTTCACTTGTTGTATTGCAAACTGGCAAATTTGTTCTCCAGAAATATGGTAATCTAAAACAAACAGTAAAATGGTGAAATTGTTGTCGAACCACGTATATCTGTTGATAAAACTAGATATGTTCAATAACATACTTGCAGTTAACAGTTCGAAATAAATTGTCTTGCATGCATGCATTTTTACACATGAAATATGCAGTTTTGTTTTGTTCACAGGGATTACGCTTTGTATTTCTTTGTATAGTCTATTTTTAAAAAAAAATCATGGTTTGTAAGTATTAGCGTGTGTAATTTGTTTAATTTATACCTCAGATCTTCGAAGTGCTACAGCATTCAACCAAAAATAATTTAATTCCAACGACACCACGATATTAACATCTTCGTCCAGGTTATTTAGGAAAAACTGAATTCAAAATTATGTATATGAGAATTGTGTATACTTATACGTAAATAACAAATATACAGGTATACCATAGCTTAGTACATTTAGAAACTGTTGTAATTGAATGGAGAACGATCGCATTGATTGTTGAAGATAAAGTTCGTTTATTCGCGCACACACACTGAACACGAACCGCACGCTGTAGTCACGATACAAGAAGTGACTGGAAGTCATGTGACGTGATTGGTGCGTGAGATTACACCCAACTCCCCCTGGCGGTGGGAGACCCTCATTCGAGATTTACAATACAATAAGCCAGGTGACATAAAATACCAACAGAAACTTCTGTCTCAATTTGTTCAGTTTTAAGTTTAAATCTTAAATTTGGTTTTACGGCATTATTAGTGCTCATCACAAGTAAAACAAAAGAGTTAAAGTTGTTAGATCTGATCAGTATACGTTTTTGTTTTCATTCTATACTCTGGCTCACTATAAGTTAGGCCTATTACCCATTGGCTAAGCTTAATTACTCACTGTGTGCTACCACCAGGAAAAGTAGTTCACTTTTGTTTTATTTTGTTAAACTAATGGTGACAGTCTTGTCTAGTTATGCTGTAAAGGCAGGCTGTCTCTTTGTCATTATATTATAGGATATATCTCCTATTTTTTACATTTGTCCTTTACTTTATAAGTTTGTATCATGTGGTCTAATACTCTCTGGCCACTCACTCATTCTAAGTTTCAACGGAATAAACATGGCGCCCCTTTTGGGACCTTCACCGCATATCAAAAAGTGATTTTCTCTCGATGAATGTAGCGAACAATCCGATTAAAGTGGCAAAATTTAATTTTTTTTGTTTTTATTTGTGATGAGCGGCAATAATGCCATAAAACCAAATTTTAGATTTATGTTACCTTTAGATGCTGGTCACAGACTTCTGAAGGAAACAGATTTTGAAATGTGATTAAAAGTGGAGCATTTAGGTCGATTGTTTTTTCTGAAAAGTGTTCGAAAGGTTAGACTCAATTTTCACACCCATCTGGTGGAAAGGAGTTTTCATAAGCAAAAAACCCATTGAGTTGAGTGTAAGTTGAGTTTCTTAAGAATAACCAGATAATGAATGAATGAATGAATGAATTATATTTGTAGATTACCTGTGTTTATTCGTGAACAATTACCAAAAGGAAGTAAAAC
The DNA here is from genome assembly GCA_949358305.1 of Strigamia acuminata. NCBI lineage: Eukaryota > Metazoa > Arthropoda > Chilopoda > Geophilomorpha > Linotaeniidae > Strigamia > Strigamia acuminata. The sequence continues at coordinate 7,420,232 of OX442314.1, forward strand.
AGGATTCAGTGATATGTTTAGGGCTGCTATGTATCCAAAAAGTTTCTACAAAAACAATAATTTCTATTACCGTATTACTGTTTCTTTTTGGAATATAGTGTAAGCCGTGTACCTCATCCTTAATATCAATTGTTTCGTGGACATTAAGTGTTTTCCAGATTTTGTCTAGCGACAAGTTTTTGCCGTACAATTGCCAGGGTGATATTTTATTGCAGGTTTTGTTAGCATGTTTCAGTTCGTGTAATCTGGCTTCATCCATCTCATTATTTTGTTTTTCACCACAGACCGTAACTGACTGATATTCTGTGTAGCGGCGTTCAACTATTCTAACCGTTTTTGTTACCGGTTCTTCAATGTAGTAGTTGAAACGATTGTGCAAACAATATAAAGTGAATACTGTCATCACAAATACCAGGACAAACTGAAACTTTTCTGAGACTCTTGCTGTCAGGGTTTGCTCTTCATTCTCAATGACTTTCTTCTTGCATATCTCATACAGACAGCGTATCTTATTGACGGATGTTTTTTGCTCATTTTTTGTTGTGATGTAATATAAATACCAAGCAATTTCAGGTAATGAAAGAAATGATAGGCCGAGAAACAGGCCCAGATTGCCTCCTAAATCTGACAATAGAGCAATAATATCGTACGTGTAACGTTCTTCATACACGCTAATTTTGTCATTAGTTATTGCTAAAGACACCGATACACTTTTTCTATTGTCTGCTGTGCCTGAATCAGTGGATTGTGTAATAGTTATTTGCTGACAAGGACGTCGACATAGACAATCAGAAATTGGATGTATTGTTTCAATCATCTTCTTTACAACAACATATTGCACATGTGTGTTGTTCGAACATTTGCAAAGCGGTAAATCAATTTTCATGAAGGGAAATCTTGTAAAGAAATTTTTTTATCATTGTTTTTTTATCCAATGATTACATCTCATATATTCTTCTTACCTGCATGTTAGATCCTTTTTAAATTTTTTCAATAGACAACTCCGATAACATTCTCTGTATTCGTCTTCACTGGAGCATTCATTGATAGGTGAATTAAGAAATAAAAACTAAAAAATTTAAAACATATTAATGTATACAGTAGTATAAAATTAAGTTTTGGTTAATACTTTACTTTGTTATAACTGAGATAAGTTATGGATTTTGCACCAGGGTAGAGCACTGCCACGCCAATTGGTTTTCCAAAATCATAGAATGAAAGTGCAACCTAAGTGCAATATAAAAAAATATATATTTAAATATAAATTTTATTGATTAAAATTACCCAGTATGGTGCTGAAAGGCATATGGAATCATGAGTTTTTTCCAGTTTTACTGTCAGTACTTGCCCAGCAAATGAGTAACTAGAACCTTCCACTATGATAAATGATAAAATGTATCAATGTATACTCTGGCTCACCATAAGAGTATGACCTCGGTCGAGCCTGTTTACTATCACTGTTTTAGTTAATCTGATTATTTTAGATGTTTGAAGTAATGTAAAATGACTAATATTAGTCATATTAGTCAATATTAGTCATTTTACATTATTTCAAACATCTAAAATAATCAAACTAATTAAAACCACAACAGAACTACTTTTCCTAGTGAAAGTATACAGGTACCTATATACGTAGCAGTGATGAGTAAACAGGCTCGACCGAGGTCATACTCTTATGGTGAGCCAGAGTATAGGTAGTGCTAAATGTTTGTTTATACTAGTATACTCTGTCTGACCTTAAGAATAGAGAAAACTCCAGCATTATTACTCCTTGTGTGAACCCACAAGCGAAAGTAGTTCCTTTCTATACTCAGGCTCACCGTTAAAGACACACTACTAACGCCAGTTCCTATTTGCCGAGCCTATTTACTCCTTACTGTTGCCTGTATTATTCTACCAGGAAAAGTAGGTTTGTTTTAATTTTAATTACTTTGATTATTTTAGGTGTTTGTAATGATGTGAATTGTCTTATATGTGATAATAAAATATTTTAAAAAGTTTGGAAGGAATGTTTTATGTTTTAACTTCAAAATACATGATTGTTTAGTTCGTTAAATTTATCGGTTGCTTTTTCCAGCTGGTTGTTTTCAAATGTATGATCGATTGTTATGTCTGGACACAAAATGGCTTCCCGTAACTCAAGCGTTTGTATTTTGGCCTACTTTTATGTAGCCCTACACCAGTGAATAGGCTCGGCCAATAGGAACTGGTGTTAGTAGTGTGTCTTTAACGGTGAGCCTGAGCATAGTTTGAATTTTTCAAATTTTTTTATTACTACATCAGTTTAAGTGGTGTGGTTTTGTGTATATTAACTAATAAAATGTTGTTTCTCATTATCCAGTTAATGTGTAGTCTGTTTGTATTAACATTCGCATATTTTTACACTTTATACTCTTTCCACACTCAAAATGCACCCTCTGAAGCTTGGCTCCCATTGGCCACCAATCAACTGCAGTTCTAAGGATTAGTACACCAGTGATATGGTGGCCAATGGGAGCCAAGCTTCAGAGGGTGCATTTTGAGTGTGGAAAGAGTATAAAGGATAATTTTTCAGGAAATCAACAACCTTTGAAATGGTTATTGCTTGTCAAACAACTCCGGTAGTTGTTGTGTTGTTACTAAAACCTGGTGTTTTATTATAACCTGGTGTATTGTTCTACTTTTCGGTATCACTACACCAGTGAAAAGGCCTCAACCAATGGGAGTTTTCTCTATTCTTAAGGTAAGACAGAGTATAGTTACGAAATTTAATTGTTGAGCATATTCCATAGTGTCCAACAGCTTGTGTCAGAACAACTGTATTGTTAGAATATCCCTGTGCAAAATAAAGTGTATTTAAATTATTTTCCCTTGTGAATTAAGAAATACTTTTGTCATTCTTTTTACTTTTCTTTTTATGCTCACTATTTCTTCTGTCAAATTAGTCGCTTTCCAAAGTTCGTCTACATTGTAAGTTGGGTTTACCATCAGCGTTTGCAACATGTCAGCACATTCTTCAGTTCCAGCTTTGACTTTTCCATAAGTTTTATTCCAAAATCTAGTCATTTCTTTCGTATTGCTACTGCATATCTCCAATTTTGGTAGAACGACATCTTCCGGTCTATTCGTTACGTCAATAACCGTAGGATAACTCAAGTAATACATTATTCTATCGTAAGTAAGGTAAGAGAGCATGCACGTGCAAAATGAGAATAAAAGCAGCCAAAATACGTGACGTTTTCTCCAATGTTTTCTATTGTTTACGAAATCATCCAATCCAATTAAGTTGCATTTATGTTTATTTTCGTCATCTTTCAACAAGCGATGAATTGCCAAATTTAGTAATCTTTGACTCTTTCTTCTCATTAAATAATTATTCTGCATTTTATCTCTTGCAGAATTCAAACTATGGATTAAACAAAGATACATGTACCAAACTGTAAGACCAATTTGATGACTTCTAAATAATTTTAAAAAGTTTTTAATACAGAGTTAGATGTATACCCAAATCCACTCCAAGCGTGGTCTAACTCCCATTGGCTGTATCTTATTACCCCTAACTACAGACTGTGCACTACCACAAGAAAAAGTAGTTTTATTTATTTTTAATTGTTTTGCGACTGGTGTGATCTTCGCCATGGGTGCCATGGGACTGGTTACCATGGTTTGGGACGCATACTCATGTAATAATGACGAGAGACTCCAGATTGTTGGTTGATGGCCTTTAATCGTTAGTCTAGGGGTTGGAGACTCGCATCACCCGGGTGTTGGCAGTGCCGCGAATGCACGGCCACACCGGCAACCGACCCGCCACACACAGAGCAAGAGTCTCATGTATGACGTGGTCAGTGAAACATTACCATTCCATCGTACTTACCTGAACGACCCATGTAACTGCTCATGGAGGCTGTAGTGGACCCATCACCACAATACTGAGCATCGCAGTGGTGAATGGGGAGGAGTGCAGAGTCAGCAGTGGGCACAACTGCCCTTGCTGGCACAGGACACTTGTCTTGGCTGACACCAAGCACTCTTCCTTGTGACCTTTCTCTACGGTGGTTGCTTTCCTACTTTCTACTCCCCAGACCAGTAAGCTCCCTCCTTCCCTCACTGGGTCAAATCACTCCGCGAAGAAAGGATGACCTTAGGGCCACTAGGTGGTATGTAGCAGTGACGCGGGTCACTCTTGTGTGGCCCAGCGGTCACAGTTTTGAGTATTTTAATTATTAGAATCATGTAATTTTTTTGATTTTTCAAAAAACTGTTTATATCATTTACAAGATAAGGTTTTATATTGTTTTTCCTTCAATAAGCATTCTTGTTTAGTTTATTGGTTGCTTTGACAGGAAAGCAAACAATTTCCTAACAATAAGTAGTCGATTACAATGTCTGTACGTCTAATGCAATTTTGGTGTTTTGGCCTACTTTTTGTATCACAAAGCAATACACAAGTTAAATGGCTTGGCCAATGGGAGTTAGGGTTCTCTTGGAATGAGTTTGAGTATATATTAGCTTCTTACCTGCTTTTGGTTGTGTGGAAAGGTGCCTGCAAGTTATTTCATGTCTACCAGTGTTGTGAGTTCAGAATTGAATGTTCCTTCTTTGTTTACTGTAATTTCTTTTTTTCCATAGTAACTCTTTGTATGAAGTTGATGATTATTGATTTCCATTAACATGTCTGTTTTGAGTGAAAGAAAGCTTAATTGAATTTTTGAACCGTGTATAATTATTTACAGAAAATGTTCTGTTGAAAAAAATTGATCATACAATGCGTACAACTTTGCAAGATATATCTAGGACCGCCTATTTTGTACCACGCACAAGTTACAGTAATTGGAGACCGAGGAAAATGGAGTTATTACAGAGTAATTACAATACAATCAATTTTTGAAGTAAAACTTCTTGGGCGCAGCAGAGACTCCAAACCGGAAATGATAATAACTGATGGAAATGATGTAACAGTTAGGGGAAAAGCAAAGCACAATAACTTACAAGCAGTGAAAGGAGGGGCGCAGACCACAGACCAATACAAAATAATTGACAAACACAAAACACAAAACATTAGTTAATTTGTAATAAGTAGAGATGTTTCATGTGGTTTTAAGCACACTCTTTGTTGTTCTCTTGACGTGTTGTACCAAGTTATGAGCCTCTACCTACCATTTACCCATTTACGTTGTGGCTCACCAAAGTGGTGGCCAATGGCACCACCACAAACCCCTCTTATTCACTCGACCTTAAACCCTAGCAGCCCCCACCTAAAAAAAAATCCCTACTCACCCATCCCGGGTCATTTTTGACCCCAAACAAAATGGCCGCCGCAGCACATGGACGCATGTAGTGTCCAAATGATTCGATCATTTTTCTGTTTATATGACATCTAACTTCAGTTATTTTGGTATTTTTAGTGTGTGATAACATTAGAGTTAATAATAGCAAAATATTTCGTTGTAATAAAGGTTAAGCGGCAACAATACCGCACCACGAAATACCGCAACACACGGACGGTACGGTACCGGCGGCCATGCACCAGTTCGTCCTAGCAGACGTAACGAAAAATCGATCGTTTTAGTTAAAATATTGGTTGTTTTAGAAAAAAATGATGGTTTTAGTAAAAATAAATATTAGTTTGGACCAAAAAATGACATTTTCGACCTTAAAATTGTGTTTTTAGCCCAAAATCGAAGTTATTAGCAAAAAAAAAAAAATTAAAGTTATCAATCCCCATATTTTTTTTATTGTTTTAAATGATAAAAAAGCAAAATACGAAAAAAATCAGAAAGAAAAACATTTTTTTTAATAGAAAAAAAAATAAAAAACACTTTCCAGGGTCAAAATTGACCCTAGGTTGGGGTGGGGAGGGTTAAACGGCAGTTTTAACAAACAGCTTCCGGAAAGCAAACAAGTGCAGTATTACAGTTTGTTAGATTTTCCCCGAAAACAAAACATATTTAAAGGCGGGTAAAGTTATTATTTCGTTTTCAATACAAATATAGTCAGTTGAAAAATATAGTTTTCAATTTTTAATTTTTTCTAATTTTTCAGCATTTGTTGAATTCGTTTAATTTAATCGATATAAAATATTTTCTCCAGAGTTATGATTATAGATGGGTTAATTTTAATAAAATTGGGACATTTTTACAATGGTAATAATTACTCAAATAATTACTCAGACATTGTATTGGAAATTAAGTTTTATTTTCTAATTTGTGTCCACAATGTGTGATGACAAACAGAAGACAAAAACAGCGACCGATCTGACCCAAACTCAGAATAGTTGTAATTTCATTTTAAATTTTTTTAAATAAGCAATCTAACATTTAGCCTTGACGAACTGTGCATGAATCGATGTGGAGAGTGGAGAACCGATCGAAGTGTGTGTGCCAAACTACCACCAGGCGTAGTGGCTGTCACGCGCATAGAGAAATCAATGGTAAAAAACTGAGGGTTTCGTATTGCAAATTTGTGTAAATATTTGAATTTACACCGGATTAATTAATTAATTCAAATTGAAACAATCTATCAAGATAAACTCAACCTATTTACATTGTGGGTCACCAAAGTGGTGGCCAAAAATGGCACCATCACAAAACCCCCCTTTTTCACTCGACCTTTAAACGGCAGTTTAAACAAACACCTTCCGGAAACCAAACAAGTGCAGTATTACAGTTTGTTCGATTTTCACCTAAAGCAAAACATATTTAAAGGCGGGTAAAGTTATTATTTCGTTTGGGGCCGTCCATATATTACGTAACGCCTGGAGGGGGGGGAGGGGGTTTCAAATTTTGTTACGGGTTGTTACGACGGGGAGGGGGGGGGGGGTTCTTAATAATGTTACGTAACAAAATTTTTTTTAACATTTTTGAAAATTTTTGAAAAGTTTTGAAAATTTTTGAAAATTTTTGAAAATTTTTTGTAATTTTTTTTAAATTTTTGTAAACCTTTGTATTATAAGCTTGTATCAATTTTTTTTTTTTGGGGGGGGGGGGTGGTGGTGAGTTTTGTTACGTAATATAATATTCTAGGGGGGGTTTGTGGATTTGTTACGACCTTGTTACAAGGGGGGGGGGAGGGGGTCTAAAAATCGAAAAATCAGCGTTACGTAATTTATGGACGGCCCCTTTTTAATAAAAATATAGTCAGTTGAAAAATATAGTTTTCATTTTTTAATTTTCTCTAATTTTTCAGCATTTGTTGATTTTGTTTAATTTAATCGAAATGGTTGGAGACTTTGTTCCCTTCAGCGCTGGTTTCCTTCGCTTTCTAATAATTAAGGATAAAGGAGGGTGTATATCGACTGACATTTCATAGTTTTGATGGAATTTTGAAAATATCAGTTTTTTTCATTGGCTTTTTGTACTTACAGTTTCCAAGTTACATTTCGTGGATCCGTAGTACTCGATCTGTTTCGTCTTGCCACAGCAATGCATTATATAGATGTTGTCTGTTGGGAAAATAATTTAAAATTAATGACAGCTTAAATAAATTATCACTATGGCACGAATCATTGAAAAGGTGGTTTCCCCTACCGGTAATCACCAGTTGAATGTCAGGAAACCTATCATTAAAAATTTTTTGAAAGACCTTTTTTCAGAAGAAATAATGATGTTTAATTACTATGTTGTGCACGTTTCTTCTCCAAACATGTTGTTGAAAATTTCTATTGACATTTTTCGTGTCAGCATATTTGACGAGGCAAAATGCTATTTTGCCATTTTGTGGATTTCTGATAAATTTATTAAATTTTGTTAAGAAATTATGAAAAAAAGGATTGAAATTTGTACGTTTTTGTTTGGGACTTTGTGCTCTACGATTTAAATGTCAACGGATATTGAGTCGCGTGTCAAAAGTGTCTAAGTGTCAAAAATATAAATAAAATATAGAAATGAGATGCAAAAATAAAATGTAGAAATGACATGCAAAAATAAAATGTAGAAATGACATGCAAAAATAAAATGTAGAAATGACATGCAAAAATAAAATGTAGAAATGACATGCAAAAATAAAATGTAGAAATGACATGCAAAAATAAAATGTAGAAATGACATGCAAAAATAAAATGTAGAAATGACATGCAAAAATAAAATGTAGAAATGACATGCAAAAATAAAATGTAGAAATGAGATGCAAAAATAAAATGTAGAAATGACATGCAAAAATAAAATGTAGAAATGACATGCAAAAATAAAATGTAGAAATGACATGCAAAAATAAAATGTAGAAATGACATGCAAAAATAAAATGTAGAAATGACATGCAAAAATAAAATGTAGAAATGAGATGCAAAAATAAAATGTAGAAATGACATGCAAAAATAAAATGTAGAAATGACATGCAAAAATAAAATGTAGAAATGACATGCAAAAATAAAATGTAGAAATGACATGCAAAAATAAAATGTAGAAATGAGATGCAAAAATAAAATGTAGAAATGACATGCAAAAATAAAATGTAGAAATGACATGCAAAAATAAAATGTAGAAATGACATGCAAAAATAAAATGTAGAAATGACATGCAAAAATAAAATGTAGAAATGAGATGCAAAAATAAAATGTAGAAATGACATGCAAAAATAAAATGTAGAAATGACATGCAAAAATAAAATGTAGAAATGACATGCAAAAATAAAATGTAGAAATGACATGCAAAAATAAAATGTAGAAATGAGATGCAAAAATAAAATGTAGAAATGACATGCAAAAATAAAATGTAGAAATGACATGCAAAAATAAAATGTAGAAATGACATGCAAAAATAAAATGTAGAAATGACATGCAAAAATAAAATGTAGAAATGAGATGCAAAAATAAAATGTAGAAATGACATGCAAAAATAAAATGTAGAAATGACATGCAAAAATAAAATGTAGAAATGACATGCAAAAATAAAATGTAGAAATGACATGCAAAAATAAAATGTAGAAATGACATGCAAAAATAAAATGTAGAAATGACATGCAAAAATAAAATGTAGAAATGACATGCAAAAATAAAATGTAGAAATGACATGCAAAAATAAAATGTAGAAATGACATGCAAAAATAAAATGTAGAAATGAGATGCAAAAATAAAATGTAGAAATGACATGCAAAAATAAAATGTAGAAATGACATGCAAAAATAAAATGTAGAAATGACATGCAAAAATAAAATGTAGAAATGACATGCAAAAATAAAATGTAGAAATGACATGCAAAAATAAAATGTAGAAATGACATGCAAAAATAAAATGTAGAAATGACATGCAAAAATAAAATGTAGAAATGACATGCAAAAATAAAATGTAGAAATGACATGCAAAAATAAAATGTAGAAATGACATGCAAAAATTAAATGCACGCATGAATGAGCAGATTAAAACAAGACCAGGGAATTATCAAAGGATTTCTTTTTAATCTTTACCTTCGAGTTTAATTTTTACCATTTTTCATTGTTATCTAAGCCTACAGGTCTAATCTGTTAGAAAACAGGAATGTTTTCTTTTGTGTTTGGTGTACCGGTATCTGATTGATTTTCATTTGATCATTTTAGGTTTGGGTTTAGCTGTTTATCATTTATGTTAGCCAGAGATTTGGAAAGGTTCAAATGCCTGGTGTTATATTTTATGTTTATAGCTGTGATATTGTATTTCCTTGTTTGGTCTGGTTTTGTAGCAATTATAACACTAGACACTTTACCGTGTATTTACATAGGATAAATCTCCTATTTGTTATTGTTATAATGATTTGTTCTCTTTTGGCTATGGCAAGAGAATATACTCTTGTCCCAGTGCTTTTTCAACATTTTAAGTTTGCATTAAAAATGGCCGATGCATGTGTATCAGATTGCACACTCTTAAATAAAGTTATGGTTCCTTCTTGGTCGCACACAGGCGTTAAATGGTCAGCAAATGACCAACATAATCTTGGTGTCATTTTTGAGATTCGTCCTTAGAAACCTATTCTTACATTTCCAATGGCGAATCTAGGAAAATTCGCCATTGGAAATGTAATTGGACCTTTCTAATGGCGAATTGGTAAACATTAAAACCAATTCGCCATTAGAAATGTAATTGGACTTTTCTAATGGCGAATTATAATAAATTCGCCATTGGAAATGCATTGTAATTGAAGGAATTGGGGCCAGGACATCCACAGGACATCCACAGTTATTATTCAGCTGTTGGAACTCTTCTTGCTTGCATTGGTAAGAAGAATGAGTAATTAACGCATACAACATGTACACATAATAAAGGGGAAAAGACTCTGTGTTGTCTGCAGGAACTGATATGACCTGGCTCGACCCAAACTGACTTAACATGACCTATTTCTAGGCCAGGTTAGGTCAGTTCAAGACAGATTAGGTCAGATCAAGTCTTTGGAATAAATTCATATCTTCATGTGAAATCTGCATCCAATTGACATCAACAATGTCACTTGATCACATCTTTTGGATGTAAACCGGATGTCTCTGTTTTGTTGTGTTGTGTGGGTTTTAGGCTCATTTCTTTGCTACAGGTACTTTAATTTGCTTACCTGTGTTTGCAAACAAACTGAAATTATCTGATCCTATTATTGAATTAATTGGAAATGCCGCCACAGTTGTCAATCCAATCTTAGTGGCGTTTAGCACACAAACTTGGATGTAAATAAGTTGGAAACGTGAGAACGTTAATTTTACACCGAACGTTTAATTTTACACCGATTCGCCATTGGAAACGTGTTTGGTCATTTCCAATGGCGAATCGGGTTTAAGTTTACACCAATTCGCCATTAGAAAGGTCAAATTACATTTCTAATGGCGAATCGGGTTTAATTTTATACCGATTCGCCATTGGAAACGTGTTTGGTCATTTCCAATGGCGAATGTGTGCAAATTCGCCATTGAAAATGTTTTTGGCGAAAAAATTTATTTTTTCGCCATTAATCACTATGGCGAAATTCGCCCTTAGGCGATTCGCCGTTCGGACGGCACCCCGACTATAAGAATGAACGTATTGAATTTGAAAACGTGTTGATCTAACACCAATATTTCAGTTGCTCCAAATAATAATCCAGAACTAAAGCAGGAATGCGTAAGTTTTAATAAAATTGGGACATTTTTACAATCGTAATAATTACTCAAATAATTACTCAGAAATTGTATTGGAAATTAAGTTTTATTTTCTAATTTGTGTCCACAATGTGTGATGACAAACAGAAGACAAAAACAGCGACCGATCTGACCCAAACTCAGAATAGTTGTAATTTTATTTTAAATTTTTTTTAATAAGCAATCTAACATTTAGCCTTGACCAACTGTGCATGAATCGATGTGGAGAGTGGAGAACCGATCGAAGCGTGTGTGCCAAACTACCACCAGGCGTAGTGGCTGTGTTGGTTGGTCTGCGACGCATACGGGAAGTACTAGATTTACTAAGGGGGATTAGGAAACACAAACTGCTTACAAGCTGGTGAAAATAGTTTTAGAAAATTGGATAAATTAAATTTGTGGTTAATTTCAATAAAAATAAACTAAATACAGAAAACATTTAAATAAGATATTGAATGTAATGACTGTGAATTAACAATCATTAAAAAGCTTAAATTTTGAATGATAATTTATCATTCAAAATTTAAGCTTTTTAATACAAATTTATCATTGATAAATTTGTATTTGAAAACTTAATTATGTACACAAAATGTAAATGAAATTCAATTTCAAAAAATTTGTACCGTTGTACATGTACAGGCTGGAATGTTTGGCGTGCAATCCAATCCAACCTGCATTTGACTCTATGGATTTTACTACGAAAACTTACTCGCGTTATGTATCTACAAGTTCTCGAACTCGAAGCGTGTTCCATCATTCAAGATCTGGCTAATTTATTTAATTTAATTCAACGCAAATGAGCGTATTCCTTCGAATGGTATTAATGTGAATGAATCTATTAATGTGTTTGTTGAGGGTTGTTTAGATTTCGATTAGGTGCAAAAACATTCAAACACTTTGACTTGTTAGTGTCAAATAAATAGAATAATAGTAAATAAAATAAATAAGGCAATGAAAGCAATATTTGAGTGTTTATGCCAGGTTGAAAAGCAAATTTACTAACGTCAACTAATCTCCTTACCGTAAGTGTAAATAAAATGGATGCCATGCCAGATTTATCAATTCTTCTTCACATACAAGTAATCTAATCATCCAGTGCACTGTATGTCTTTAAAACGTTCGCTCAACTGCTCAATCGCGTAACCTCGTAATCCGCCATTACCAGCCATGACCTTGCTGCATGGGACAGGATAATTTGCGGAACCGCGGAACTGGCGGAACAGGCGGAACCGATGGGTTTGTGGAAAACCCGGTATCGCCAATTCTGTGGAAACGGCGGAACGGCGGAACTAGATTGTTTCATTGCCAAATTCCGCTGAACAAGCTGAAATATTGTAATCAAAATATCAAAATTAAACAAAAGTTTAATTAAATAGAAATAACCAAAAACAAAAATAAATAAAAATCAACAAAAATAAAAATAAATAAAAATCAACAAAAATAAAAATAAATAAAAATAACCCAAAATAAAAGTACGATTGAAGTTTTGATACTAAATAATCTTATTTATTTATCATTTTATCACGAGTTTTGTGCCTAAAAAATTAGATTTTACGCCCAACTTTTGTTTTTTACAATAAAAATGGTTTTTCCGTTTGATAAATTCGTTTTACACCGATGCAAATTAATTAATTGAGACAAAAAATTGATTTTGGCCAAAAAAATGAATTTTTGGCCAAAAAAATGAATTTTTGGCCAAAAAAATGAATTTTTGGCCAAAAAAATGAATTTTTGGCCAAAAAAATGAATTTTTGGCCAAAAAAATGAATTTTTGGCCAAAAAAATGAATTTTTGACCAAAAAATTCATTTGTGGTTCGAAAAAGGGTTTTTTGAGTCAGAAAATTGATTTTTGAGTCAAAAAATTCAATTTTGACTGAAAAAACTTAAATTTTGACAGAAAAAAATTAAATTTTGACAGAAAAAAATTAAATTTTGACAGAAAAAAATTAAATTTTGACAGAAAAAAATTAAATTTTTACAGAAAAAAATTAAATTTTGACTCAAAAAATTGAATTTTGACAGAAAAAAATTAAATTTTGACTCAAAAAATTGAATTTTTTTACCAAAAATGAATTTTTTCACCAAAAATGAATTTTTTCACCAAAAATGAAATTTTTCACCAAAAATGAAATTTTTCACCAAAAATGAAATTTTTCACCAAAAATAAAATTTTTCACCAAAAATGAAATTTTTCACCAAAAATGAAATTTTTCACCAAAAATGAAATTTTTCACCAAAAATGAAATTTTTCACCAAAAATAAAATTTTTCACCAAAAATGAAATTTTTCTCCAAAAATGAAATTTTTCACCAAAAATGAAATTTTTCACCAAAAATGAAATTTTTCACCAAAAATGAAATTTTTCACCAAAAATGAAATTTTTCACCAAAAATGAAATTTTTCACCAAAAATGAAATTTTTCACCAAAAATGAAATTTTTCACCAAAAATCAATTTTTTTGCCAAAATCAATTTTTAGTCTCAATTAATAAATTTGCATCGGTTTAAAACGAATTTATCAAACGGAAAAACTATTTTTATTGAAAAAAACGAAAGTTAGGCATAAAATCTAATTTTTTAGGCACAAAACTCGTGATAAAATGATAAATAAATAAGATTATTTAGTATCAAAACTTCAATCGTACTTTTATTTTGGGTTTTTTTTATTTATTTTTATTTTTATTGATTTTTATTTATTTTTGTTTTTGGTAATTTTTATTTAATTAAACTTTTGTTTAATTTTGATATTTTTTTGGCCTGATCACAATATTTCAGCTTGTTCAGCGGAATTTGGCAATGAAACAATCTAGTTCCACCGTTCCGTCGTTTCCACAGAATCGCCAATTCTGCGGAAACGGCGGAACGGCTGAACAATAGCTATGGAGGTCAGGCAAAAATTAATTAAAATTAAAAATTAAAATTTACAAAAGCAATCTTACAAAATTACAAATTCCAAGGTAACGAGTTGGATATTCTTTGTTTTCGATGTTTTTGTTTCAATTTGATAAGTTATGACTAATTTGATACATCAATTTAAATGCCCTACCAAAAGCCCCAAAATCCAAAATTCAGAACTGATTTGTTGAAAATATTTTAACACTTAATGTGAAAAACTCCCCATGACATCCAGCAGTTATAGTCTCAGTGAAATTAATCAACTACGAGTATTTTGTAAGGTTTAAAAAAAAATAACAAGAACTACATAAAATTTATCTACTTGCAACTGCAAAAAGATTTACAACTTTTTAAAATTAGCTTAACACGTAATTACGGTTGCTTTTTTAAAAAAAATTTAACGTAAAAAGCTTAAAAAATTAGGCGTTTAAACGAAATCAATTTCAAACATGAGCTCAGTGTGAATATGGCATTCTCTAATAAATGATTTATTCCTAGCAATTAGTATCTATCTGTTTAATGGGAGATTTTTTACAACATAGTGGTACATTGTTTTTTTCAAATCAAGAAAAATTAATACATTAAAACAAAACCCACTCGTTTATTTATTTTATTTTTTTGTTCTAATATATATTTTTATATATATTTCTACGTGCCAGTATCCAACCACGAACACAACAGTAATTTACAAATTTTATTTTCTCCCGATCAGCTTGTTCAGCTTGTTCCGCCGTTCCGCCGTTTCCGCAGAATTGGCGATTCCAGGTTTTCCTCAAACCCATCGGTTCCGCCTGTTCCGCCAGTTCCGCGGTTCCGCAAATTATCCTGTCCCTTGCTGCATCACTTGCGGGTCGACTGGTTCCGACCGGTCGCTAAACCGCTTGCTTTCCGCCTAGCGTCAAAATTAACAAAACGACAAAAATGATGAACAAATGATGACAAAATGATGACAAAATGATGACAGAAGAAGTCGAACAGAACGTGTTGTTGTTTGTTTGTAAACCGACCCGATGCGACGTGGATATGCAATCTACAAATCCAGCCGGTTCGGTTCGGACTCAGCATTCGACTGGATCTGGCCCATCCGGTAATGGCGGAACGACGACCGATGAACAAGCCGAACGTTGGGATTGGATTGAATGATTTGACTGAATTAGCCGTTCGACGGTAAGACAAACTTGTTTATTAAATTTTTCAAAAAGGAAAGGCGTCGCACGAAATGTAATAAATTAATTACTAATTAATAATAATTAGAATCGAATCGAATCCAATCCAATCCAAATTTTTTTAAAATAAGAAGTTTAATGCTTGGTTTGGAAAATTTGATTAGAGAAAGTGAGTATATGGACATCCAGCACACATACTGAACACTAACTGGACCAAGGGAAATTATAGATACCAAAACACATTACATTTGGCTTGTGCATAATCACAGTATAGATTTCTGAATCTGTGGCAAAGGAAAAAATGGTTAGAAGGACCTTTCTACTGTTCAAAAAACCGTATTGTTTCTGTCATTGAATGAACCTATTAATGTTTTAAAACAACTTTTTTATTTTGTCATTTGAAAGTACAGCGTACATTTTAATAACTATTCTAAAAATAAATTATTTTAAACGAGTTACACCAGAAGGTTAAAATACAACTTTGAACATTTGATAAACATCTAACTTACATAGAAGATAAGCTACAGTCAATTACGGGGTAACTTTTAAAAACTACTGTGCATTTTCTATCCTTCTTTAAACTGAGGACTAATATGTGACATGTGATAGCTTTAAGGTCGCTATATTTTATTGCTTCTTACACCAATTATGACTGTTTAAAATGCAGATATAGAGAGACAGTAATGACATTCCAAACTTAATCCTACAATACTGCCGACATCGCTTAACAATTTAGACATTTGATAAGCTCGTTGCTCTTCTATACTCTCCAACAATGTATCAGGGAATTTCTTACTTATATTGTGGCAATTCTCATGTGAAAACTCAATGAGAATAGAGAGTTTATTTTGAAGGGCAAAAGTAGCAAACTTACTGCACCTTAACGTTGTAAAAATTTTTGAACAAGTTATTATTGCATGTTAAGAACGTTGCTAAGCAACTTTAACAATAATATGCGGTAGGGGTCTGAGTAACAACAATATTTCGCTGCATTGTGTACAGAAGTTTAGTGCAAAAATTAGTGCAACAATTTAATTTCGTGGCATTATAAACTAGCCTTTAAATGAACAACTGTAAACGATTAACAATACACTTAAGTTTAGAAGTAACATTTGAAAAAGTTTTAAATTGTCTTGCGCATAGATAGCTTTAATAATTTCATATTTTATTTCTTCTTTTGGAACCACATCGAAAAGCTCTTATTCTTACACCAAGTATAAGTGTTTAAAATGCAAACGTAGAAAGACAGCAAAGACATTCCTAAACCTAATCCTATGATACTACCGACATCGCTTAACAATTGAGATGTCGGATATGCCTGTTGCTCTTCAATACTCTCTAAGAAAGTATCAGAGAATTCAATAGTTATTAATGTGAAAGGAAAATTGAATATTTTTTGCTTATTGCCATGCAAAACAAATTTGTGAAAAGTATTTTCGCAAGGCAGTCTACATTTGCATTGTTTTTGATTTGAGTCAAAATTCTTTAAATACATTAAATGAGCAGTAGTAATTTCTGCTGTTGTGTTACAAACTGGCAAGTCCGGCTTCCAGAAATAAGGTAATCTGAAACATTTACAAACAACTGTAGCATGTAACTTAACTGTCACAGCTAGGTGTTTTTTTTATAAACAACTTGTGTATGCGTATTTACAGTTACAGTATGTGTTGCAAACAGGATAAAATCGGAATTGATATGTGTAAAAAGCGAAGTGTCTGGATTAGCTTACCTGCAGTTAATAGTTTGAAACAAATTGTTTTGGATGCAAGCATTTTTACACTTGAGATAAGAACTTTTGTTCTGCTCACATGGATTTTTCTTTGTATCTCTTCGTGTAGTCTATTTCATAAAATCAAAATTAGTTAGAATGAAAGCATGGAAGAATTGTTTGTTTAATTTATTGCCTTAAGTACTCGAAGTGTTACTAAGTTGACCCAATCATACTTTAAAGTCAAAGGTGCCAAAATGTTAACGTCTTCATCCAGATTATTTAGGAAAAACTAAATATTATTATTATTCACAATGATGTGTATAGTATTTATCCATAATTGACAAAATGTTCTTTGACTAATCTTTGCATTCAATTACTCCATTGGAGTGTTGAATGCAATAAATAATAAATAAATATTACCTTCAGATCCTGGTCACATGGTTTGTGAGGAAATTCATTAAGTAATGTAATGTAAAGGTAAGAATTTAGGTCCTTTGATTTTTCTGAAAAGTATTGGAAAGGTCAGGATGAAAACTTCAGATGCATGAGTTCGTAGAACGAATTTTTAAAAGACAACAACCAATGCAGAGTTTTGTGAAACAAATGCAGAGTTTTGTAAAACATATGCAGAATTTTGTGAAACAAATGCAGAAGTTGATGTTTCATTCAAGGCAATTTTGCCCCAAGTCATTAATCACCTACCAGCAAAAAATAGATTTGGTGATTGATGAAAATCATACAAATAGTGTTGAACACCATCAGGTCCATCCAAAATAAATTTATTCTCTTCACTTTATTGGCCAGTTACGTGTTGTTGGATCAGCAATGATGATTTGGGGTAAAATTGCCTTGAATGAAACATCAGCTCTTGCATTTGGTCTCAAACTCCAGCATAGATGGCATTTTTTGAACAATTTTTTTATTTCTTTAATTTGATTTGAGCTATTGTCATATAATTTTACACAATGCTTTATTATCATGTATTATTATCATGTAAGTCAAAATTTGACGTACAACCAAGACACTTGGAGTAGTCTCAAACCTTTAAATGGGAATTAAACACATCTTAATACTTATCGGAATACATCCTACCAGAATGGTGGTGGAAATGTTAAGGTTTGAGGTGCATTCAGCTATAAGGGAAAGACCACCCTTGTCTTTATTTCTGGTAGGATGTATTCCGATAAGTTTTAAGATGTGTTTAATTCTCATTTATAGCCCTGGATGATAAGAATTGCTGGACAAAAGGCCATCTTTCAACAGGTAATGCTCCCATCCATGTATTCAAGGCAACATTGTTGGGAAGAAATTGATCAAATGGTTCTTCAAAAACTAATTGATGGGATGAAAGATTGAATTTGTAGACTAATTGAACATAAGGGAAGTTTCACAGGGTATTGAAAATGTATAAATCTGCAATTTTCACAATAAGAGATAATAATTTTGTGCAAGTAAAAATCTACAAATGCCAGAAATTTTAATATTTAAGTAAAATATTACTGCATAGCAGTGTAAATGGAAATATTATTTAATAATAAATATGATTTCATTGTAATTCCTAGGCATTATCATTCCCAACACAACAATTGGAGAAATTTTAACACCGTGATAATTCTTTTGTGAGCACCTTATACGAGGTAGATTTTGGGCGTTTTGCGCATTGAAAACTGCATGTAAACATTTTTTCGTTCTAAGATATCACCGATTATAAGACGCACCCTGCTTTTAAAGGTATTTACTGTATTCTGTATAAATAAAAATGTATGTTTGTTTGTTACTGACCTCAAATCTCCAAAGGTTCTTCAACGATTGCTTTGAAATTTTGACAGAACATTGCATTGGAATAGGGGACTGTTGTTGTTAGGTTTTTATATAGATGTCACACCTGTGACAGGTAAAAACATGCTTTTTTGGATAAAAAGGGCCATCTAGTGGGCGTAAATACAACACACAACTCCACAGGATTTATTTCCCGGGATTTATTTCCACGGGAATAATTTCCATGGGATTCATTTCCAAGGGATTTATTTCCACGGAATTTATTTATGAGCCACAGCAACGCTTGGCCTGGGCACAGCTAGTATGGGAATAAAAGTGCATCTTAGAATCGATAAAATATGGTAATGCTGTTAATAAATGCCATAATAAAAACTCAGGGTGAAGCTGTGAGGTAAAGAGTGACAATAATAAAAACTAACTTAAATTGAACGCAAAAGCACATTACAATTACCTGTGTCAACTCGTGAACAATTACCAAAAGGAAGTGGAATAGGATGCTTCGATATATTTAATTTAATTTTATATCCATATAACGCCTACAAAAACAATAATTTTCATTGATTGGTTTGTTTTGGGAATATAACATACTACTAGTACAGACATACCTCATTATCAATATCAATTGTGTCATGAATATTGAGTGTTTCCCAGATTTCGACAAGTGGAAATTCGTGATTGAACAATTGCCAGGGCGATATCTCATTGCAGGTGTTGTTAGTGTGTTTCAGTAATTGTAATCTGGTTTCGTCCATGGCATCATTTTGATTTTCACCACAGATCGTAAAGGACTGATATTCGGTGTAGCGACGTTGAACTATGCTAACCATTGTTGTTACTGGTTCATCAATGTAGTAGTTGATACGAATTTGCAACCAATATAAAGTGAATCCCGCAGTCACAAATACTAGCGCAAACTTAAACCTTTCTAAGACTCCATTTGTTATGGTTTTCTCTTTGCTTGCAATGGCTTTCTTCTTGCATGTCTCGTACAGGGGACGAATCTTATCGACGGATTTTTTTTGGTAAATATTTGTTGCAACATAATATAAATACCAAATGATATCAGGTAATGAGATTACGGAGAGACCTAGGAACAGGCCCAGATTTCCTCCTAAATCTGACAGAAGAGCAATTGCGTCGTACGTGTATCGTTCTTCATACACGCTAATTTTGTCATTAGCAATTGCTAGGGATACAGATACTGTACTTTGATCATCTCCTTTGCCTATTTCAGTGGAAGGTGTAAAGGTTATTTGATGACATGGACGTCGACAGAGACAAGCAGTAATGGGATTTGTGGTTTGAATCAACTGCTTGGCAGCATTGTAATGCATCTGTATGTCCTTTGAACATTTACAAAGCGGCAAATCGATCTTCATGAAGGGAAATCTTTGATGGAACATTTGTAATCAGTATATTTTTATGTAGAACTACATCTTTCTCTCTACTAAGCGGGCTGCAACAATTGGACCAGAATGTCATACACTCATAAGGAGCGGAAATGATGTAGGGTACGGAAATGACGTAGGGAACAGAAATTACGCAGAAAACGAAAATCACGTAGAAAAGAGAAACACCGTAGGGAACGAACGGAAATCAAGTAGGAAACGAACGGAAATCAAGTAGGAAACGAACTGAAATCAAGTAGGAAACGAACTGAAATCAAGTAGGAAACGAACGCAAATCAAGTAGGAAACGAACAGAAATGACGTAGGACATGGTAACTCAAACAAACAATGTGATTTATCATGGGCAGCCACGCTGTCTGTTGACTGTTTTGATTTCTTACCTGCATGTTAGCTTCTTAAATTTCTTCAATAGACACCTCAGATAACATTCTCTGTATTCGTTTTGACCGTAGCATTCATTTATAGGTGAATTCAGAAAAATGAACTAAAATTTTTCAATAAAAAATAAGGTAATGCATAGGAATTTTCGTTCTTTGATAAAATTTTACTTTGTTATAACTCAAATAAACTTTTGTTGTTCCACCGCCATATTGTTGTCCAACCCCGAAAAATTTTCCAAAATCGTAGAAATGAAGACCAAGCTAAGGGCGAAGGAAAGAAAAGTAGACTAGAATTATTTTTGCAATTTATTAAAATTACAAAGTATATCGGAGCAGGGCATATGTCATCATAATTTGTTTCTATTTTAGCTGTCACGACTTTTCCAACAAATGATTCGCTAGATGCCTTAGCTGTATATCATTATATCAATAAATAATAAAGTGCATTGAACTTGATGGTGGTAAATTTTGATTATGCTTACGAAATTGAATTGATGAGCATATACCAACATGATTGATCATTTCTGTCAGAACAAATGTTTTGTTTGAATAAGAATATCCCTATACAAAATAAAAAGATTTAAATAATTTTTTTTTAACCTATTTAAAATTACTTTATTCCATCTTTTTACTTTTATTTTTACGCTCACTACTTCTTTCGTCAAATTACTCGCTTCCCAAAGTTCCTCTAGACTGTAAGTTGGGTTTCCCATCAGTGTATTTACCATGTTCACGCATTCGTAACGTGATGGTTGGGATTTTGAGTTAGTTTTATTCCAAAGTCTCGACATTTCTTTTGTATTGCTACTATATATCAACAAATTTGGTAGAACGACCTCTTCTGACCTACTCGTTACATCAACAGCCGTAGGATAATTTAAGTAATGCATTATCCTATCGTAAATCTGATAAGTGAGCATGCATGTGCAAAATGAGAATAAGAGCAGC
Source organism: Strigamia acuminata (assembly GCA_949358305.1). Lineage (NCBI taxonomy): Eukaryota > Metazoa > Arthropoda > Chilopoda > Geophilomorpha > Linotaeniidae > Strigamia > Strigamia acuminata. The sequence goes on from OX442314.1 coordinate 7,441,569, forward strand.
CAAAAGGTGTTTCGCTTTGTCCAATATTTTCTACTGTTAATGAAATCATCCAAACCAACTAAGTTGCATCGAAGTTTATTTGCATCATCCTTCAACAATCGATGAATTGCAGGACGTAGTCTCCTCACCAAATTATTATTCCGCATTGTATCTTATTTAAATCCAAGGTTTATTCTGTAATGACAATTGATGATTGATTACCGTATTTTGTCGATTAATTGCCGCGGCACTTATTCAAAACTGCCATTTTTGTCGGCATTTACAATTTTGGTTTTTCATTTGTTACATTTGTTTAATGTAACAAACGAAGTCTGAACGTCACAAACGAAGCGTACGTTTATCGTTCGTGAGGTTAAATACTACTATTCGAGGGCGACTACAATTCAAGGGCGGCTACAGTTTGAGGGCGGCTACAATTCGAGGGCTACTCTGAATCGGTAAAATACGGTATAAACAATTTAATTATTGAATAGAATAAGTGTAGATGTTACGATCTTTTTACCAGCTTTTGGTGGTGTGAAAATTTTGAAACATGGTCGACCCGTTGCAGAACCAGGTGACGCCCATTCGAAAGTCAAATTGACCGACTGGATTAAAAAAACCAGTCAGGCCGAAAACGATATCGTGACATCGGTCGGATTAGACCGAATTCGTTATAAGTTTATATCGAAGGACTTACGACCGCGTACGATATATAAAAATTGCTCGAACAAGTCTACGAGGATGAAAATCATGTCACTGTCAACGGAAGTCATCACAAAAGGATTATCATCCAAAGACGAAATTCAAACTATTCGCGCTTGTAAGCTTATTTTATTATACTTACCTTGTATTTATTTTATCCCCAGACATTATTAACCACTTTATTTCAGAGACAAAGTCTGTTTACAGCATCTCAACAGTAAATTAACCCGGATCACTGCATACTCAAACCCACTCTAAGCGTGGCCTAACTCTCATTGGCTGCGCCTTATTACTCCTAACTACAGACCGTGCACTACTGCAAAGAAAAATAGTTTTGTTTATTTTTAATTGTTTTGAGTATTTTAATTATTAGAATCATGTATTTTTTTTATGTTATAAAAAATGTTTATTTCATTTACAAGATAAAGTTTTATATTGTTTTTCTTTCAACAAGCATCCTTGATTAGTTTTTTGGTTGCTTTGTCAGGAAAGCAAACAATTTTCTAACTGTGACCGTTTGGCCATCCTACGTGGCCTATGTCACTCCGCACACCGCCTAAGGGCCCCAAGCCGTCCCCCTCATGGGAATGGACCAGCCTAGCAGGGGAGGAGGTGAGCTGAGTGGTGTGGTGAGAGAGAGACGTTTCCGAGGGTGAAGACGTGCTAGGATGAGCTGCCACGGTCCTAACTACAGCAGAGACAACTGCTGACTCTGCTGCTCAGTCACGCTCAGTAGCAGGATGAGAATGTTTGTCCGATGTGACCGACCACGTCACCCATGGGGCTCACTCCCTGTGTGTGACGGGTCGGTTACCGGTGTAGCGTGCCTACAGCCGCACAGTGGGATAGGTCCCTCCCGTGTAGTAAATCTCCATATTGGGCAGGTGAGACCATATCCAGTCACATCACAATAAGTAGTGCATGATACCCAGTTTAAGCGGTACTGTGCATGGCCAAGAGGCAGCTGCGTGGGCTGTTACTCGCTGTGCAAATGTTGTGCCCACCGAGGTAGTGGCCGAATGGTAGATCTGGCCCCTCCAACTTTACCTGTGGACGAAGACGCTGCCCAGGATCCAGGACATATTGTGCCCAGTACGGCGGACAATTACAATGTCTGTACGTCTAATAAAGTTCTGGTGTTTTGGCCTACTTTTTGTATCACAATTCAATACACAAGTGAAATGGCTTGGCCAATGGGAGTTAGGCTACTCTTGGAGTGGGTTTGGGTGTATATTTGTTTCATACCTGCTTATAGTTGTGTGGAAAGTTGCCTGCACGTTATTTCATGTCTACCAGTGCTGTGAGTTTACAATTGACTGTTCTTTCATTGTTTACTGTAATTTCTTATTATCCATAGTAACTCTTTGTATGATGATTATTGATTTCAATTAACGTGTCTTTTGTGAGTGAAAGAAAGCTTAATTGGATTTTTGCACCATGTATACGGTAATTATTTACAGTAAACGTTTTGTTAAAAAAGAATTGATCATACAATGTCTACAACTTTGCAAGATTCCTATATCTAGAACCGGCTACAAAGTAGGAGTAGAAGGACTTGCAGTAGACCCTAAAAAAGTCGCTGCAATTACGCAATTTCCGGCTCCTACCAATCTTAAGGAATTACAAAGATTTCTAGGCATGGTGAATTTCTTTCACCGCCTAATCAAGAATTTGGCCACAGTGGCAGAACCACTAAGGCCTCTCCTGAAGAAAGATGCGGAGTTCAATTGGGAACTGCATCATCAGGCAGCATTCGACGCAATAAAAGACTTGCTTACGAATGCTGAAACAATGAAGATGCCTGACTTATACATGCCATTCATTGTTCATACTGACGCCAGTAGACAAGGGTTGGGTGCAGCCCTTACACAAAAGAAAATTGTGGATGGCCAAGAAGTCGAAATGCCATGCGTGTATGCAAGCAGAAGCTTGCAACCCGCTGAAAAGAATTATACTGTGACAGAATTGGAATGTCTCGCAGTAGTATGGGGATTGCGCAAATTTCGCCCATATTTAGAGTACAATACATTCACTGTACAAACGGATCACCAAGCACTTAAGTGGTTGATGTCGTTATCTGACCCGTCGGGCAGATTAGCTCGTTGGCAAATGGAGCTGATGGCGTATTCGTTCGAAATACAGTACGTCAAAGGTCCGCTAAATGTAATAGCAGACGCATTGTCACGTGCACCTGTCAGCGCACCTGACGAACCAGAAGACGATGGCGATAATGATGATTTATTATCATATTGTCCATCTCCTTGCCGAAGTTGGCAAATGGGAAAATTGAACGAATTACCCAAGTCGATAATAATCAATAAAGATGATCAAGCATTAATTAATTTTTGTATTAATATGCATGATCCGTCGGGAACCCCTGACGTCGAATTAAGAGCCATGATGGCTAAAAAATTCGAGCTGCCAACAACAAATGTTTTAATTAAAGCATTTGCAGCTAAAATTGCTAAACAATTGGAATGTGATCCTCCAACGAGAGATGACATTATTGCAGCGCAAAAAGCAGACAAATTTTGCCAACATATTCGCAATTACTTATTAAATAAGCAATATCCAAGTTACATAGTAACTCGTCTTCAAAGAAGAAATTTTGAAAGACACGCGAGTACTTATCTCATTGAAGAAGATATGTTACTCCATTATCATCCTACCTCCACAGATGAATTAGGAGAGGATGGTAGGGCACTTAAAGTTGTCGTGCCAAGAAAATTGATTTATAAAATCATTTGGTTGATGCACGGACATCCACTGTCCGGCCACCCAGGCATTGCGAGGACGATGTACAGAACTCGAAGAGTTTATACCTGGAAAGGTATGAAACGTGATATTACACGTTTTATTCAGCATTGTCAAGGATGTCAGGCCTGTAAGCCGAGATCGAAGACAGAAATAGAAGGCGCTCAGATTGGACCATTTGGACCATTTGACTGCCTCAGTGTGGATTTGTCTGGTCCCAAACCAAGAACCAGAAAAAACAATACCCACATTTGCGTCATCGTAGATGTCGCTACACATTGGCCCGAATTATTTCCAATGTGTAATCCAACAGCAATAAAAGTTGCCAACACAATTTATCACTTATCAATGACTTTCGGATTTCCGAGACAAATCATAAGTGATAATGGACCACAATTTCGATCACAGGTCTATAAAGAATTTTGCAAAAAATTCTACATGTCGCGAACACCGACATCGATTTATCATCCACAAAGCAATCCTGTGGAGAGAACCAATCGAGATATTAAATATTTAGTTTCGATTTATTTAGATATTCACGACCAATGGGATGAGTATCTACGCGAATTTGCATTCAGTTTGAGAACAACTGTAACAAGAGGCAGAGATTATTCTCCAGCTTTCTTAAATTTTTTCCGAGAATTAAGAATTCCTTGGGATCCAAGAATTCCGGAGGGAATTTTAGTCATTAACCCAAAAAATCCGCATTTATATGTTCAGAAATTAGAAGCAATAATTGCAGAGACGTATCAGCATATGATGTCTCACGTCTTAGATTTAAGATGCCGTGTCGAAGCTGAAAAATCAGATAAGAAATTCGACAACTTCAGACAAAATGATTTAGTCTGGCGAGAGTCTCATATTCTCTCAAATGCCGCTAAAGGAATAGCAGCAGGCATTTCACCAAAAAGGAATGGGCCTTATGTAATTGTCAAAAGGTTACAAGGAGGCGCCTTTCAACTTCGACAGCTGAGTGATAATAAAATTTATCCAGCTGTTCACGGCACTGAATTAATGCCGTACTTTCCCGTTTTCAACCAAGAAATTTGGCTGGAAGGGGAGGAAGTGGGTCAAAAAACAAAAAATATTGTTAACACCTTGGATGATGCTGAATTATCCAAAATTCCTGTCGAAAACACGGAATCGAGTGAAAAATCGAAACTCAAAAATAACGAAGTCGATGAAATAAACAAGCGACTTGAAAATGTTTCTCTTGATGAAAATCTAGAAAAGGAAATGTTTTTAGAAAAAGAGAAAATTTCAAACAATGAAGAAAATAACTCATCTGACATTGGAGACGATGCTGATGACAATCTAAACAAGTTGGATTGTACTTCGCGAAAGTCAAAGTACAACTTGAGATCTCGCGTTCCGCGAGCCAAGACATAGCGTTGACTTTCACCTTTTGGGTTTACCCAAAAGATCCGAGAGAGCAATCTCGTGACGTCATTCGTAGTCCACACTCGAATGACAACGTTCACAATGCGTTATAATTTGTGACGTCATTCGGTGTCACCGAAACAAGTTCGTTTCTCCAATCAACGAACTTAGCCACTTTTCCGATAAGTTTTGAAGTGGATGCATCGACTCCGATACAGCACGACAGTTTTTCTTGATTCAGCAAACTGTAAGTAATTTTTCTGAAAGAAAAATTCAATAAATATATTTAATATAATTTATTAATTCTTTCTAGCCGAAAGAATTTCTTTTTCGACGCGAAAAAGAAGGAAAATGGCAGACGACGAAGTCAACCTCCATGCGGACGATGAAATGCCGATGGAAGGAGCCGGTAACGACGTCCAATTATCGTTACAAGAGAGGGTAAATTAGTAAAATAATTTTTACCTAGTGTTTCAGTCAGAAAAATTGAGTAATTTCACTTTTCCTGACTTCAAACACAAGCCGCTAAAAAATAAAAATGGCGGCTATAAACGTCACGTGCTTCAAGCATGTGCGAAGGGAGTTGCCATGACAACCAACATCCCTTAGTGGCTCACGGCCACAAGCGCTAAGCTTAAAAAATATTTCAAATAAGAAATTATTTGTTTATTTTTAAAATAAACTAATTTATTTATTTATTTTTTTGTCGAATATAGATCGAGAGGGATCGAGAGACGCCGTTTGCGCTCCCCGATCATGTGCCGACCCAACACCCGCTGATTTTTCGAGCGGCATTGCCCGAAAAGATTAGGCGACTGAAGACGGCAAACAACACGTGGTGGAAGTTGCGCCACGACTTCTCGAAGTCCGCCCTGCAAGGTCTTGGAGCAAAAGGCCGGTTCATCGAGCGCCTTCACGTCGACGGAGTCGACGAAATCGAGTGGACGCTCGACGAGAGCTTCCCAGGACCACTAGCTGCCGACCTGCTGCACAACCAGTGGCCAGTGACGCCACGAGAGCGTCACGAGCGCAGAAGAGCGCTAAAGAGTACCGGAATTAATTACGGTGCTCTCAACCAAGTGAGGAAGAACCTCAAGACGACACAACGCGAAGTCGTCCAACGGTATCGCAAATCCGTTCGTGACGGGAACCCGCAACTTCCCGCCACACAAACCGAGCTCCACCAGTTGGCGCTCGCAGGGTGCTTCAATGATTTTCCGGGATTCTTCCCGTCGAAAGCACTCCGAGCTGCCGCAGTGCAGCTTCGCGTCGACGAAAATCGACAACTGGCTCAAGAACACGAGGCAGAAGAGCAAGCGCGTTGCGCTCTCCCTTTTTATCGAGAAGATGAAATTCCGGCCCCAGCGGCCATCAATCCTCCGCCGCAAGACGAGGATTTGAGGGTGGGGCAACTCCCTCCGCCGGTTCCAGTCCGACCGATGTTCCGCGAATCGAGCCGCGATCGGGAAGAACGACAGAGGCGATCGCGCCCATATTCGACTGAAGCACCGCCACCACGCCCGCAGTCACGACGAGGACGGACCCCAGAGTCATTCGGCTCGTCGTCCTCGTTAAGCTTCGAATCGGACTCTACATTTAAGTCCGCACGCAGTAGTCGAACCGCCTCCACGTTCAAAGTGGACAACCCGGCTACTCCATACGCCATGAGACGTGTTGTCGGTGATATCTCTCCCGACTGTAGCGTGCCTGTACCTGGACACGCTAGCCGCTTGCCCGAGCATGGATATGCTCCTCGCTTGCCGGCTGGAGTTAGCAACCTGCAGCTCCGGCCATTTTTCAGTGAGTCATTCGGACCACAATGGACCTGCTACGAGCAGCAACCCATTAGAGCGCAGCAGGAAGTGCTCCAAAAGCTGGACGCATATCAAAGCGCCCAGATCGCCGAGTCGCAGAAGGACTGGCAGAGACTAGCTGAAAGGCTAGAACTCTCCGACATCAAGACCATTGATGATCCCCGTCTGATGGATTTTCAGCGTCAGCTAATTCCGGGGATGACTAGGGTGTTGTACCCTGGTGTTCTTCCTTCGCCAGGACAGGCGTTGGCGGCCATTACATACTTATGGACCGCTCCGATGGGCCTGTCGGAGAAGAAAATCGAGCTGTGGTATTATATCCGGCTCGACCCGCCTACGATCTTAGCCGAGCTAATTAAGCAAGTCGTAGCAAACGGCGAGACCGAGGAAGAGGCCGCCGTTCGGTTGCGAACCGAGTGGTCCTTTGCGAAGGCCACGGCGCAAATGACCGGAAGAACACCGCTTCCAGTTACAAGCGCCACAGCAGCCGCGTCACTAGCTGCTTTCCAGTCGGCCCAAGAAGGCGCTGGATGTTCGTTTTGGCAGGAGAACGCCGGAAGTTCTCAAACTCCAGCCGGAGTTCAACGGGCAGTCGAACCCCGTAGGCTCCCCGGAGTTGGTCGAGCGCAGGGACGAGGCGTCACACCCTCGTCAACCTCCGCACCCGCGTTGGTTTTCTTGGGCTCGCCGAGCCATTTCGACGATGCCGCGACGGAAGACTCACGTCCACCGCCACCGCCGCCATCAGCCAAGCCGGAGAAGACGGTTAAGCCGCTGAAGAAAGAGTCGGCATACAAGACTCTGATGCGCCTGTATCCGCACTTCTATTTGACGCCGGATACGCGAACACTGCTTAGCAACAATCACAAGTTGTCGAGGCAGGTGTTTATGTGGCTCGAAGACCACATTCGGGTGTTAAGCCCACCATCAGTGCTCCACGACCGACTCCTGAGAGCACGATTGGCGCCGGAGGATCCGATAGAGTTTGCGGCGCTAGGATTTTTCAACCGAGCGAACTCGGCGAGAATCATTCAGGTTTGGCTTCATGTCAACCCTGGAATGGTCTCCGGACCAAACGCAGGTCGCGACCTGTGTACGGTTAACGAGCGGTCCAATCCGAGGGACGACGCCACGGACATGATGCGCCCATTGACGCCTGAGCGAACTCAGAGCATGGACGAATCATAAATTGGTTCGTTCATTTTCTCTCCATGTAAGATTCGTCTTAAATGGGGGGATGTGTGGTGATCTCAATGTATTTCACCAACTTAGAAGATAAAATTAATTGTCTTCTAATTAATTTGACTGTGGCACACGCCAAGTCAGATCATGTGACCGAGGGGAGAAATCCTCTCTAGGCACATATCACCCCAGGTTGTCCGGGGTGAAGACGGTTATTAACCGTTATGGTGCAATATGGTGTAATAACCACTAGTTGCACCCATTTGAGCTAAGTGCGCAGGTTTTCTGCGCAACATAGAAGCGTGCCGGGCTCGTGTCTTAGCTCAAATCGGGACTCTTGAAAAAATACACAAACCACAAACATCACTGCTTTTCTGCTCCTGACAAAAAGTATTGATAGTGGACCGTGTATCCCAAGTTTCACCAGCTTGCTTTGTAAAACGTACAAAGTCAGCTATCCTGCTTGAATTAGCCAAAGCTAATTCCAGCAATCGAATCGAGAAGTAGAAGTTTCCCGAAGTGACGTGAACCATCGCCGTCGCAGCAGCGCGAACTGTTGCCACCGCCATCGAACGCCAGTCGGACGCCCGTGACCGTGAACCACCGCCAGCGAGCCGTCGTACGAGTTACGGAAGAAACCCACGAGAACCATCGTCTTCGACCATCGTTCGTGAGTTTACAGAACGAAGACAATTTGCCTTCGCCTAACAACAGTGTGTTGTTTAAGCGCCATTTTAGCGCTTTGTAGCTTGCAACAGTCGTTGCAAGCCCTTCCATTGTTCCCGCTCATTTATTTTCGCGACTTGTCGCATCTTGTGCTATTTCTAATCATCTTAATAATATATTGTAATTTATCGAATAAATATTGTGTGATTTTTATTACCATAATAAACTGTCTTTTCATTTCCGTAAACTTAACCCTAGACAAGTTTCGGCCGCGATATAAGTCTTGTTAAGCATTCACCTGCGGTTTCAGGCTTATTAATTAGTAATAAGTCTGATATTAACCCGGATCGCAGCAGCTTTTAAAGGTATTTACTGTATTCTGTATAAATAAAAATGTATGTTTGTTTGTTACTGACCTCAAATCTCCAAAGGTTCTTCAACGATTGCTTTGAAATTTTGACAGAACATTGCATTGGAATAGGGGACTGTTGTTGTTAGGTTTTTATATAGATGTCACACCTGTGACAGGTAAAAACATGCTTTTTTGGATAAAAAGGGCTATCTAGTGGGCGTAAATACAACACACAACTCCACAGGATTTATTTCCCGGGATTTATTTCCACGGGAATAATTTCCATGGGATTCATTTCCAAGGGATTTATTTCCACGGAATTTATTTATGAGCCACAGCAACGCTTGGCCTGGGCACAGCTAGTATGGGAATAAAAGTGCATCTTAGAATCGATAAAATATGGTAATGCTGTTAATAAATGCCATAATAAAAACTCAGGGTGAAGCTGTGAGGTAAAGAGTGACAATAATAAAAACTAACTTAAATTGAACGCAAAAGCACATTACAATTACCTGTGTCAACTCGTGAACAATTACCAAAAGGAAGTGGAATAGGATGCTTCGATATATTTAATTTAATTTTATATCCATATAACGCCTACAAAAACAATAATTTTCATTGATTGGTTTGTTTTGGGAATATAACATACTACTAGTACAGACATACCTCATTATCAATATCAATTGTGTCATGAATATTGAGTGTTTCCCAGATTTCGACAAGTGGAAATTCGTGATTGAACAATTGCCAGGGCGATATCTCATTGCAGGTGTTGTTAGTGTGTTTCAGTAATTGTAATCTGGTTTCGTCCATGGCATCATTTTGATTTTCACCACAGATCGTAAAGGACTGATATTCGGTGTAGCGACGTTGAACTATGCTAACCATTGTTGTTACTGGTTCATCAATGTAGTAGTTGATACGAATTTGCAACCAATATAAAGTGAATCCCGCAGTCACAAATACTAGCGCAAACTTAAACCTTTCTAAGACTCCATTTGTTATGGTTTTCTCTTTGCTTGCAATGGCTTTCTTCTTGCATGTCTCGTACAGGGGACGAATCTTATCGACGGATTTTTTTTGGTAAATATTTGTTGCAACATAATATAAATACCAAATGATATCAGGTAATGAGATTACGGAGAGACCTAGGAACAGGCCCAGATTTCCTCCTAAATCTGACAGAAGAGCAATTGCGTCGTACGTGTATCGTTCTTCATACACGCTAATTTTGTCATTAGCAATTGCTAGGGATACAGATACTGTACTTTGATCATCTCCTTTGCCTATTTCAGTGGAAGGTGTAAAGGTTATTTGATGACATGGACGTCGACAGAGACAAGCAGTAATGGGATTTGTGGTTTGAATCAACTGCTTGGCAGCATTGTAATGCATCTGTATGTCCTTTGAACATTTACAAAGCGGCAAATCGATCTTCATGAAGGGAAATCTTTGATGGAACATTTGTAATCAGTATATTTTTATGTAGAACTACATCTTTCTCTCTACTAAGCGGGCTGCAACAATTGGACCAGAATGTCATACACTCATAAGGAGCGGAAATGATGTAGGGTACGGAAATGACGTAGGGAACAGAAATTACGCAGAAAACGAAAATCACGTAGAAAAGAGAAACACCGTAGGGAACGAACGGAAATCAAGTAGGAAACGAACGGAAATCAAGTAGGAAACGAACTGAAATCAAGTAGGAAACGAACTGAAATCAAGTAGGAAACGAACGCAAATCAAGTAGGAAACGAACAGAAATGACGTAGGACATGGTAACTCAAACAAACAATGTGATTTATCATGGGCAGCCACGCTGTCTGTTGACTGTTTTGATTTCTTACCTGCATGTTAGCTTCTTAAATTTCTTCAATAGACACCTCAGATAACATTCTCTGTATTCGTTTTGACCGTAGCATTCATTTATAGGTGAATTCAGAAAAATGAACTAAAATTTTTCAATAAAAAATAAGGTAATGCATAGGAATTTTCGTTCTTTGATAAAATTTTACTTTGTTATAACTCAAATAAACTTTTGTTGTTCCACCGCCATATTGTTGTCCAACCCCGAAAAATTTTCCAAAATCGTAGAAATGAAGACCAAGCTAAGGGCGAAGGAAAGAAAAGTAGACTAGAATTATTTTTGCAATTTATTAAAATTACAAAGTATATCGGAGCAGGGCATATGTCATCATAATTTGTTTCTATTTTAGCTGTCACGACTTTTCCAACAAATGATTCGCTAGATGCCTTAGCTGTATATCATTATATCAATAAATAATAAAGTGCATTGAACTTGATGGTGGTAAATTTTGATTATGCTTACGAAATTGAATTGATGAGCATATACCAACATGATTGATCATTTCTGTCAGAACAAATGTTTTGTTTGAATAAGAATATCCCTATACAAAATAAAAAGATTTAAATAATTTTTTTTTAACCTATTTAAAATTACTTTATTCCATCTTTTTACTTTTATTTTTACGCTCACTACTTCTTTCGTCAAATTACTCGCTTCCCAAAGTTCCTCTAGACTGTAAGTTGGGTTTCCCATCAGTGTATTTACCATGTTCACGCATTCGTAACGTGATGGTTGGGATTTTGAGTTAGTTTTATTCCAAAGTCTCGACATTTCTTTTGTATTGCTACTATATATCAACAAATTTGGTAGAACGACCTCTTCTGACCTACTCGTTACATCAACAGCCGTAGGATAATTTAAGTAATGCATTATCCTATCGTAAATCTGATAAGTGAGCATGCATGTGCAAAATGAGAATAAGAGCAGCCAAAAGGTGTTTCGCTTTGTCCAATATTTTCTACTGTTAATGAAATCATCCAAACCAACTAAGTTGCATCGAAGTTTATTTGCATCATCCTTCAACAATCGATGAATTGCAGGACGTAGTCTCCTCACCAAATTATTATTCCGCATTGTATCTTATTTAAATCCAAGGTTTATTCTGTAATGACAATTGATGATTGATTACCGTATTTTGTCGATTAATTGCCGCGGCACTTATTCAAAACTGCCATTTTTGTCGGCATTTACAATTTTGGTTTTTCATTTGTTACATTTGTTTAATGTAACAAACGAAGTCTGAACGTCACAAACGAAGCGTACGTTTATCGTTCGTGAGGTTAAATACTACTATTCGAGGGCGACTACAATTCAAGGGCGGCTACAGTTTGAGGGCGGCTACAATTCGAGGGCTACTCTGAATCGGTAAAATACGGTATAAACAATTTAATTATTGAATAGAATAAGTGTAGATGTTACGATCTTTTTACCAGCTTTTGGTGGTGTGAAAATTTTGAAACATGGTCGACCCGTTGCAGAACCAGGTGACGCCCATTCGAAAGTCAAATTGACCGACTGGATTAAAAAAACCAGTCAGGCCGAAAACGATATCGTGACATCGGTCGGATTAGACCGAATTCGTTATAAGTTTATATCGAAGGACTTACGACCGCGTACGATATATAAAAATTGCTCGAACAAGTCTACGAGGATGAAAATCATGTCACTGTCAACGGAAGTCATCACAAAAGGATTATCATCCAAAGACGAAATTCAAACTATTCGCGCTTGTAAGCTTATTTTATTATACTTACCTTGTATTTATTTTATCCCCAGACATTATTAACCACTTTATTTCAGAGACAAAGTCTGTTTACAGCATCTCAACAGTAAATTAACCCGGATCACTGCATACTCAAACCCACTCTAAGCGTGGCCTAACTCTCATTGGCTGCGCCTTATTACTCCTAACTACAGACCGTGCACTACTGCAAAGAAAAATAGTTTTGTTTATTTTTAATTGTTTTGAGTATTTTAATTATTAGAATCATGTATTTTTTTTATGTTATAAAAAATGTTTATTTCATTTACAAGATAAAGTTTTATATTGTTTTTCTTTCAACAAGCATCCTTGATTAGTTTTTTGGTTGCTTTGTCAGGAAAGCAAACAATTTTCTAACTGTGACCGTTTGGCCATCCTACGTGGCCTATGTCACTCCGCACACCGCCTAAGGGCCCCAAGCCGTCCCCCTCATGGGAATGGACCAGCCTAGCAGGGGAGGAGGTGAGCTGAGTGGTGTGGTGAGAGAGAGACGTTTCCGAGGGTGAAGACGTGCTAGGATGAGCTGCCACGGTCCTAACTACAGCAGAGACAACTGCTGACTCTGCTGCTCAGTCACGCTCAGTAGCAGGATGAGAATGTTTGTCCGATGTGACCGACCACGTCACCCATGGGGCTCACTCCCTGTGTGTGACGGGTCGGTTACCGGTGTAGCGTGCCTACAGCCGCACAGTGGGATAGGTCCCTCCCGTGTAGTAAATCTCCATATTGGGCAGGTAAGACCATATCCAGTCACATCACAATAGGTAGTGCATGATACCCAGTTTAAGCGGTACTGTGCATGGCCAAGAGGCAGCTGCGTAGGCTGTTACTCGCTGTGCAAATGTTGTGCCTACCGAGGTAGTGGCCGAGTGGTAGATCTGGCCCCTCCAATTTTACCTGTGGACGAAGACGCTGCCCAGGACCCAGGACATATTGTGCCCAGTACGGTGGACAATTACAATGTCTGTACGTCTAATAAAGTTCTGGTGTTTTGGCCGACTTTTTGTATCACAATTCAATACACAAGTGAAATGGCTTGGCAAATGGGAGTTAGGCTACTCTTGGAGTGGGTTTGGGTGTATATTTGTTTCATACCTGCTTATAGTTGTGTGGAAAGTTGCCTGCACGTTATTTCATGTCTACCAGTGCTGTGAGTTTACAATTGACTGTTCTTTCATTGTTTACTGTAATTTCTTATTATCCATAGTAACTCTTTGTATGATGATTATTGATTTCAATTAACGTGTCTTTTGTGAGTGAAAGAAAGCTTAATTGGATTTTTGCACCATGTATACGGTAATTATTTACAGTAAACGTTTTGTTAAAAAAGAATTGATCATACAATGTCTACAACTTTGCAAGATTCCTATATCTAGAACCGCCTATTTCTAGCACGCAAAAGCTACAGTAATTGGACGAAGAGGAAAATGGAATTATTAATTACTACTAGTCAAATCCATATATCCTCATACTCCTGTGAAAGTGAAAAAAATAAAATATTTGGATTGACCTAAAATTAAATCTAGTTTAAATTAAACCTTGAAATTTTAAGCAGTTAAATAGATACATCTGAAGAAAGTACACACAAAATTTCATACCAATCGGGCTTAAAATAATAAAACTAGAAGCATATTCCAAAATAACATTTGATTCATATATCCTCATACCAGCTTGCACATGGTACAAATATCTTCATACTCTGTATTTTAATGTAAAAATTTTTACATTTACACAAAATTTTTATGTGAATGTGATCATATTAGTTAAAATAGCATGTAACATTTCAAATATAGATCATTTGTCAGTAAAATGGCACCAGGAAAGGCTGTTTTCTGCACAAATACATGCCTGAATTGGCAAAGTTGCACATTGACCAGAACCAAATGACAGATTTGGGCCCTGGTAACTTTGCTAGGCTAGCAGCATGGAAAATGTCAGATAAAATAGTGCTTTCGGGCTCATCTTGTACTATTTTTATGTGTCTTACAATTACACAGGAATCAGAGCTCCACTAGCAGAGAAAAATAAAAATTGACCATTTGATCATCACATGAAAAACACAATATTCTTGATGTATTAATGTACTTTGTCACATTTTTGGATAAAACACCAATTTACATGTAGGAGAAGTGATTGGCATGACTGGAAGTTGATGATATATGCAAATAGGTGAAAAAATGATTGGCATTTCTACGGCACATTTGGATGGAATTTTCAGGCCATGATGAATCAGATATAAAGTTTTTTCAGAGGTCATAAGAACTCATTATCCTGTAGCAATATGATAAAAGATAAAATTAAAGTATACACTGCTATTCTTAAGGGAATACTATAAGTTTTAAAAGGAAAATACCCCGGTCAATGTGCAACTTTGTCATTTCAGGCATGTATTTGTGCAGAAAACAGTCTTTCCTGGTGCCATTTTACTGACAAATGATCTATATTTGAAATGTTACATGCTATTTTAACTAATATGATCACATTCACATAAAAATTTTGTGTAAATGTAAAAATTTTTACATTAAAATACAGAGTATGAAGATATTTGTACCATGTGCAAGCTGGTATGAGGATATATGAATCAAATGTTATTTTGAAATATGCTTCTAGTTTTATTATTTTAAGCCCGATTGGTATGAAATTTTGTGTGTACTTTCTTCAGATGTATCTATTTAACTGCTTAAAATTTCAAGGTTTAATTTAAACTAGATTTAATTTTAGGTCAATCCAAATATTTTATTTTTTTTAATTTTACAGGAGTATGAGGATATATGGATTTGACTAGTATACAATCAATTTTTGAGGTAAAACTTCTGTGGCGGAGCAGGTACTTCAAACCGGAAGTGACAATTGCTGCGATCCGGGTATTTATTAAATAAAACAATAATACCCAGGCGAGATGCCATTTATAGGAATTAAACTCTTAAAAATGTCTAGGGAGATGAAATGAATACATGTTTGGTTAAAATAAACAAGATCAGGATTCATTTTTATTCGATTAAAATACACAATAAATTAATAATAAATTAGAGATAAATACGAAATAAATAGAAAAGGAAATAAAACAATGATGTTCAACAACAACTCGTTTTTGCACGCAAATGGTGACGTCTTCGCCTCTCAAATGCACTCGCATGTACGACGGCGATGGTAGGAGCTCCGGAGTAACTCGCGGTGGCTCCTACGATGGCGGTGGTTCACGACGAGCATGGGGCTCTGGGCGCTACCCAAAGATTGCTATACTCTAACCGAACTCAAATTGAAGCAACAGTCCCATTGGTCGAGCCAGTTTACTGGTGTAGTAATCCGGAAAAGTAGACCCAAACACCAGAATTGAAAGCAATGTACAGACATTGTAATCGATTGCCTAGGCAACTGCCAACAATTCAAAATTCCAGACGATGTAAGCAATAAACATAACAAACATGAGTTTGACATTTCTATGTGTGTAAAACTTCATTTAAATGATGGAAATAACATTTTATAATAAGAAAAATCAAAATTACATTAACTGTAGTAGTTATAACCATCACAAAGATAAATAAAAATCAAAACTACTCCGTACTTCTCTTAGTAGTAGTATACAGTCTGGAGTTAGTAGTAAACTGGCTCGACCAATGAGACTGTTGCTTCAATTTGAGTTCGGTTAGAGTATAAATGCGTGTATCGAGCAGTGGTCGACACACACAAGAGACAATGCTGATTTCGCTGAGTGAATATTGAATACCGAAATACTGGTTTTTTCCAAAAGTCCTGATTTTGAGAAAACCTAATCAGAAATCACTGATCTCCAGCCAAAATCATAAAATCAATAAAAAAAAGTTTAAAATACAATTTAAAAAAATTAACTGATGAATTAGTTAATCTGATTAAACATGACTAAATTTTTTTCCTTCAATTTAGTCAATTGAAAAAAATCTTGGATTGGGATGCCTTCTCAATTAACCACGGAGTATTATTTATGTCTGTTTAAAGAACAATGGAAGAATGGTGGATTGGGAATGATGGTGGCAAAAAAAATAACCCAGTTATTGGCCAAAAAATCTATAGGCGCCGGGCCGGTATTAGCGCCGGGTTTCAAATTGGCGTCGGGTAAACGTTACGTCCAGCTAACATTTTATACGTACAACCGGTATTTCCGGTTGGTCAGATCTGGTATATAATATATTAATATACAGGGTGTCCCAAAAGTCTGAACCTTCCCAAGTAATTTCCAAAATACTTGAGATATCAAAACACTGAAAAAAAAACTCATACGGAAAATCATTCATTGCGAATCTGATGGCATCCTCAAATTAGACCTCAAAGATCATTTTCAAGGTCATTCATTTGCTAACTTCTAAACCAATCAAGTTAGAAAAAATTTTCAATTTCAAAGTTGTAAAGCACCATTTAATTAGTCTAGAACTGTTCTTAAAAAAATTATCTCTAACTGAAAGGTTTTGAGAAAAAAAAGTTTGAAATGTTAGTCTACTCAGCTTTGTAGCCCAAAACTATCATGTGGAATGTATTTCCAAAATAAATTATTTCCTTTCTTTTGTGTTTCCTCTCTTCTACTTACAAGTATGACCCAATAAAGTGTCCTAATTGAGGATTAGCTTGGTTGCTTTAATAGTTTTAGGCTACAAAGCTCACTTACAAAGCTGAGTAGACCAATCTTTCAAACCTTTTTTTCTCAAAACTTTACAGTAAGAGATAACTTTTTTAAGAACAGATCTAGACTAATTAGATGGTTCTCTACACTTTTGTAATTGAAAATTTTTCTCTAACCTGATTGGTTTAGAAGTTAGCAAATGAATGACCTTGAAAATGACCTGCAAGGTTAAATTTGATGTCATCATTTGATTGCTCTCACCCAACTTCCTATATGACCGCTTCATCAAAGTTAGCCTAGATGCAATTGCTCACGAAATTTGGCTTGTGTATAATCAAAGAAACAATCTTTAGAAGGACCTGTCACCTGTGCATAAAACGTATTGTTTAGAGTATATAGTTGGGGACTTTGTTCCCTTCAGCGCTGGTTTCCTTCGCTTTCTAATAATTTAGGATAAAGCGGCATGTATACCGACTGACATTTCATAGTTTGGCTGACAGGACTTAAACGATTCATTCTTTTATTAATATTTTATGTAATTTTGAAAATACAGTTGAAACTCTTTATAACGAATCGCAAGGGACCGGACAAATCGATTCGTTATAACGAGAATTCGTTAAAACCAATTAGCTGAAAAAAATAAAATTTTATCATAAACAACATTATTTATTCATAAAATCATGTTAATTTTATCCTGATTCTTAAAAACTGTTGAAATTGTAAAACGAGACAAATTAAACTCAACTGCTACAATTGGTAGCTTCTTGCCATTGTTAATGGCATTAAAAATGTTCAACTTGTCCTAAATCAAAATTTCTTTTCATTTGGCAGCCATTTTAAAACAGAAAAATTTTCATTTTTTCGAAATGTGTTCCTAACATGGGCATAGGATGTTGTGAGTCATGTGATCAGTTTTGAAAATTCGTTATAACGAGGGCTTGTTGGTATTACAGTGTACATGAAAACTTGTTTGTTGTAACGAATAATTTGTTATATTGAAATTCGTTATAACGAAAATATTTAACATGGTGTTCTATGGCTGGCCAACCAAGTCATTCTTAACAATTCGTTATATCGATAATTTGTTATATCGCGATTCGTTATAAAGAGTTTCGACTGTATCACTGTTTCATTGGCTTTCTGTACTTACAGTTTCCAAGTTTCATTTTGTGGATCCGTAGTACTCGATCTGTTTCGTCTTGCCACAGCAATGCCTTATATTGAAGTTGTCTGTCGGGAGAATATTTTAAAATTAATGACAGCTTGAATAAATTATCACTATGGCACGAATCATTGAAAAGGTGGTTTCAACTACCGGTAATCACCAGTTGAATGTCAGGAAACCTATCATTAAAATTTTTTTGAAAGACCTATTTTCAGAAGAAATAATGATGTTTAATTACTATGTTGTGCACGTTTCTTCTCCAAACATGTTGTTGAAAATTTCTATTGACATTTTTCGTGTCAGCATATTCAACGACGCAAAATACCATTTTGTGAATTTCAGATAAGTTTTTTAAATTTTGTTAAGAAATTATGAAAAAAGTATTAAAAGGTGTAGATTTTTGTTTGGGACTCCGTGCTGTACGATTTAAATGTCAACGGATATTGAGTCGCGTGTCAAAAGTGTCAAAGTGTCAAAAAAATAAATAAAATGTAGAAATGACATGTAAAAATTAAATGCACACGTGAATGAGCAGATTAAAACAAGACTGGGGAATTATCAAAGAATTTCTTTTTAATGTTTACCTTTGAGTTTAATTTTTACCATTTTTTATCGTTATCTAAGCCTACAGGTCTAATCTGTTGGAAAACAGGAATGTTTTCTTTTGTGTTTGGGGTATCTGGTTGATTTTCATTTGATCATTTTAGATTTGGGTTTAGTTTATGTTAGCTAAAGTTTTGGAAAGGTTCAAATGCCTGGTATTATTTTTTATATTTATAGCTGTTGGAGTGTTTGGCACTCCATTTTCTTTACTTGACATTTTGTGATGCTGCCTGTGCGCAGCGCCACCTATGATTTTCATGCAAAATAAACACTCATGCAAATACCACACACCCGACTGGTCACTTCGAGGCTCCTTCATTTTCTACATCCAACTCCATCCATTTCAATCCAAAGGAATCTAAGTACAAAAACACTCCAAATTGGCGACGAGGGGGACCAAATACCCACTACAACCAAAAAACGCTAATTATTTGGCATTTTTGGTGACTTTTCATTGAAAAGTCACCAAAAATAAACCACTTGCCGTTGGACATGGGTTTACCAGGTTTTTGGATTTACTTCTACGTACAGAATTTAAACTGTGGTTTGTAAGTCCTGATAAGGCCAATTGATGTCTTGTAATCAACTTGTAAGTACTGTGTAAGCTCTGTAGCCAAGATACACGCCCGTCCGGACAGGTTTGGAGGTCCACATTTGGTCTAGACCTATACGGTAACAGCAAGTTATTTGGTGTCAAGTAGTTTTGAGTTCAGAATCAACTGTTTTTTGTTTACTTGTGTAAACTTATTTTCCATACTAACTTTTTATAGGATAAATATTACTCCTAATTCATTTCCTATTAACGTATTTTCAGTTATTACAAGAAAGGCTTAATTAGATTTTTGCTCAAAATATAATTATTCACAGTGAATGTAGTGTTTAGAAAATTTGATCAGACACTATTGTGTACGTCTTGGCGTATGTAGAACTAACAAGGACAAGTTAAATGGATTTCGCGGAAAATGAATTATTAATTACGGTACTAATCGTTTCAATCGTTTTTTAAATGCGAGTTCATGCTTGAGTTCATGCGATTTGCAGTTTGATAAGCGCCACCACACGACGATAAACAGAATTAAATACAATTTTGAAAAATATTAGAATTAAAATTTAAACACTGAACAATTTTTTAACTTTATCAAAATCTGCAGAATACTCGAAATTATGACTGCAATAAATGGAAATCAAACATTTAAAAAAATGTATATTTTCCTTTTCGCCATCTAAATATAAATATCAAAATCCGCCACCAGATGCCACCCGTGCGCGATACCGTCGTGTGTAGTGTTTTTAAACAAAAAATCGTGCGATTTTGGACGATAATGGTACAAGTGGCTGGGTATTTATTTATATTTAGCACCATGCTAACACAAGGTTTAAACTCGAGTCAGATTTCATATACAAATCGAAGATCTGAGGGTCAAAGGTTGAAAGCGAAAAATCTAATCAAAGCGCTCACCCAGTGCAATGATGGCGGACAAATCGCATCAAAACCTCGGTTTGTTTACCGTTGCAAAATTTCATTTAACCAAGTAATTGATTTGTATTTCTTGTTTCAGGTTCAGCATTAATTTCATCGTTTGGTTTTGGCGTCTTTCGAGCTTGATGTTATTTCCAAGTTGCTGCTTCGTCACGAGTTTATTATTTCTGTTCTTACTTTTCGTCTTGCTGTTAGGTAAGGTTTGTCCAATTAAGCTAAAATTATCAGACATCAGAAATTGTTTATGGGAACCAGGGAAAGGGCAAACCTGAACGAATTCGTTTCCATCATTTTGAACATACAGTCAAACTTCGTTATAACGAACCATAATGGCTTGGTTTATTGGTTGGCTTTAGAACACCATGTTAAAAAAATTTGATTTAACAAACCTTCGTTATAACGAGGGTCGACTGTATTTAAATGACTGAAATTTTGAAAAGTTTCCCCAAATAACCGGGTCTATTCTGGCTGATACTTGTAATTATTTATTGCATTATTAATTCAAAAATACATTTAATATCGCCTGTGTGTAATAACAAATCGCATTGTGTAAGAAAATACAATTGTATGTTTTTAAAAGCTTCATACGTTTGGTATTTTTAAGAACATTAATATCTAACAAGAAGTAAATTATGAATTATGTTCTACTGAAATAATCACAACATTGAGATATCAGCGTTTCATCATAATGTTGTATTTCAGTTAAAAATGCAGCTTTAATATTTACTAGGTTATATTTCTAATCTAAAATACGTTTTTATTATTGGAACCAAAATACAAAATATGAGTGTATAAGGCATCAGAAGAATTATTTTTATTTTTATTTTATGTAAATTTTAACTTGAATCACTCTACATTCACATCTGACTCCTAGATGAGAATACAAAGTTTATTTTGAAGTGCAAAAGTAGCAAACTTACTGCAAATTAATGTTGTAAAAATTTTTGAACAAGTGCTTGTTGCATGTTATGAACGTTGCTAAGCAACTTTAACAATAATTTACAGTAGCGATATGAGTAAGAACAAAATTTCGCTGCATTAAACAGAAGCTTTGTGCAAAAATAGGTGCATTCAAAAAGTCTAAAACGTATGCAAAACTCGTTTCGTGTTTGGACGTGACGTCATTCCCATTCCCATTAAATAACATGTTATTCAATGGGAATGACGTCACGTACAAACACGAAACGAGTTTTAGAGGCGTTTTAGAGTTTTTGAATGCACCTAATGCAACAATTTAATTTTGTAGCATTGTAAACTAGCCTTTAAATTAACAGCTGTAAACGATTAACAATACACTTAAACTTAGAACTAACATTTGAACAAGTTTGAAAATTGTCTTGGTCATAGATAGCTTTACCAAATTCATATTTTATTTCTTCTTTTGGAACCACATTGAAAAACTCTTATTCTTATACCAAGTAAAAGTGTTTAAAATGCAAATATAGAAAGACAGCAAAGACATTCCTAAACCTAATCCTATGATGCTACCGACATCGCTTAGCAATTGAGATATCGGATATGCCTGTTGCTCTTCAATACTCTCTAAGAAAGTATCAGAGAATTCAATATGAATTAATGTAAAAGGAAAATCCAATATTCTTTGCTTATTGCCATGCAAAACAAATTTCTGAAAAGTATTTTCACAAGGCAGTCTACATTTGCATTGTTTTTGATTTGAGTCAAAATTATTTAAATACATTAAATGAGCGGTAGTAATTTCTTGTGTTGTGTTACAAACTGGCAAATCTGCTCTCCAGAAATAAGGTAATCTGAAACATTTACAAACAATTGTAGTACATTGTAGGCTGCATAGCCCGGACATAGCACCATCCGGACAGCTGTGTGGTCCGGACAGTTTGGAGGGCCTGATTTGGTCCCGCCCAATACCCAGCAATATTAAATCTCCTCTCCCATCCGGACATTCCCTAGACCGGACAAGTTTCTGGGTCCTGTCCTATGTCAGGGCTACGCAGCCTACACTGTATTTAACTTAACTGAAATGCATAAGAATTTTTTGAACGACAGGTGCATATCTATGTGTTGCTAACAGGACAAAATCATAATTGAGATGTGTAGGAAGTGAAGTTTCTGGATTAGCATACCTGCATTTAACGGTTTGAAACAGATTGTTTTGGATGCAAGCATTTTTACACTTGAGATAAGCACTTTTGTGTTGCTCACATGGATTTTGCTTTGTATTTCTTCGTATAGTCTGTTTTATAAAATCCAAATAAGTTAGAATGAAAGCGTGTAAGTATAGTTTGTTTAATTTATTACCTTAAGTGCTCGAAGTGTTACTATGTTCCACCAATCATACTTTAAAGTCATAGGTGCTAAGATGTTAACTTCTTCATGTGGATTATTTAAGAAAAACTAAATACCGTATTATTATTATTATTTCATAGTAATGAATATTTATCCATAATTGACAAAATGTTCTTTGACCAATCTTTGTATTTAATTACTGCATTGGAGTGTTGAATGCAACAAATAATAAATAAATAGTACCTTCAAATCCTGGTCACATGGTTTGTAGGGAAATTCATTATGTAATGTAATATAAACGTAAGAATTTAGGTCCTTTGATTTTTCTGCAAAACATTGCAAAGGTCAGGATAAAATCTTCAGATGCATGAGATACAGTAGAAAGAATTTAGTTTGGGATTTCAAAACATGGTCTTAAAAATTAATGGTGTCAATTTATCACAATTCTTCAAAATGGCCAACGATCACAAAGCTGCTACACAGCTTGCGGGATTAAAAGTTCTTACATAGCCCGGTAAAAATCAGAATAATTGATTACAGCATAAATTATTATATGCATAGTTGTCATGAACCGCATTCCGCGCTCTTTTAAATCCATTGTTTTGTACATTACACGTAATCCTATTAGCTCCTAATTGTTTAACATCTTGTGTTCTGTTTGCCTATGTTAAAATAAACCTAATTCCTTAATGATTTACCTGAATTCCTCCATTGATTGATGTTTCGTGTTGAGTTTATCCCTTGGACTGTTCTGGTTCAATTTATTAATGTTAGTTTTAAGAGTTTATGTTTATATAACGTGTAAGCCCATGAGCTTAATGAGAGCTTTAATTAGCCATTGGCCATTTTGGCAACCTTTCTTCCTGTGTTAATTCACAATACGCTTCCGTGCAGTTTAAATTACTCATGGTGTGCTCTCAATAGTCACTCCACGTGTTTGTTCATATTTTATATTTTAGAAACCTCTTCTTTTTGTTGATCTGTTCTATTTAATGTTTAATGCCGTTGATATGTGCCTAAGGATCGGAATTAAGCCCATTTGCCATTGTGTCTTTTTCTGTATCTTTTGTGCACGGAGTTAAAGCGCGATTGCTCGATTTGGCCATCTCCCCATAAGAGATCCTAACCAGTTTGGCGCGGCATTGGTTTCTACGGTAATCTGGTCGTTGATGACAGCCATAACGGCACGTAACCTCAACTGGACTGTGGATACGCGCTGGGTTGGTACAAAACATATTTCCACTTGAGCCGAGTAAGGCATATGCCGACTTATTGAACAGTAAAAATATTTTTTGTTGAAAAAATCGAATTGTGCGCCCACTGATGCCGCCCTAGAAATATGTGCACCCACAGATGCCGCCTCTGGAAATATGCCACCTGAGGCAACCGCCTCACCGCCTCACACCTCGCACCGGCCCTGCAATTATTCTTGCTTTTTATAATTCCAAAGAACCCATGCTTAATTTGTGAATGATCGAGCGAGGGGATAGCTCGCCGCCACACTTCAGGCGGATTATCACAAAATAAGCCTTCGTTCAAACAAGGCCCTCCTAATTTTGTACCCGGCATGTCTTTCAAACGTGTTTACCCTTTCTTATAAATTTAATAAAAAAGCACATTATAATTACCTATGTTAATTCGTGAACAATTACCAAAAGGAAGTGGAATAGGATGCATTGATATATTTAATTTTTTTTTATATCCATAAAACATCTACAAAAAGAATAATTTTCATTTCTGCGTTTCTTTTTGGAATAAAACATACTACTAGTACGGACATACCTCATTATCAATATCAATTGCGTTAAGAACATTGAGTGTTTCCCAGATTTCTACAAGTGACAAGTCGTTATTGAACAATTGCCAAGGCGATATCTCACTGCAGGTTTTGTTAGTGTGGTTCAGTAAATATGATCTGGCTTCGTCCATATCATCATTTTGGTGTTCAGCACAGAGGGTGACTGACGGAAATTTGGTATGACGACGTTGAACTATTTTAACCATTAATGTTACCGGTTCATCAATGTAGTAGTTGATACGAATTTGCAGCCAATATAAAGTGAATCCCGCAGTCACAAATACAAGCACAAACTTAAACCTTTCTAAGACTCCATTTGTTATGGTTTTCTCTTCGCTTGCAATGACTTTCTTCTTGCATATCTCGTACAGAGGACGAATCTTTTCGACAGATGTTTTTCGATGAATGTTTGTTGCAACATAATATAAATACCAAGTGAGTTCAGGTAACGAAATTAATGCTAGGCCGAGAAACAGGCCAAGATTGCCTCCTAAATCTGACAGTAGAGCAATAAAGTCATAGGTGTATCGCTCTTCAAATATGCTAATTTTGTCATTAGTAATTGCTAGAGATACTGATACAGTTTTTTTATCATCTGCTAGGCCTATTTCAGTGGAAGGTGTAAAGGTTATTTGATGACATGGTCGTCGACAGAGACAAACATTAATGGGATTTGTGGTTTGAATCAACTGCATTGCAGCAAAATAAAGAGCATCTATGTCCTTCGAACATTTGCAAAGTGGTAAATCGATCTTCATGAAGG
Organism: Strigamia acuminata; assembly: GCA_949358305.1. Lineage (NCBI taxonomy): Eukaryota > Metazoa > Arthropoda > Chilopoda > Geophilomorpha > Linotaeniidae > Strigamia > Strigamia acuminata. The sequence goes on from OX442314.1 coordinate 7,466,701, forward strand.
GAAATCTTTAATGAAAGATTTGTATTTATTATTTTTTTTACGTCTTCTCTGCACTAACTTGTAAGTGGGAGCGAAAATGACGTAGAAAACGGAAATAACGTAAAAAACGTAAATGGCGTAAAAAACGGAAATGACATAGAAAACGGAAATGGCGTAGAAAACGGAAATGACGTAGAAAACGGAAATGACGTTGAAAACGGAAATGACGTAGAAAACGGAAATGACGTAGAGAACGGAAATGACGTAGAGAACGGAAATGACTTTGGGAACGGAAATGACTTTGGGAACGGAAATGATGTAGGGAACGGAAATGGTGTAGGGAACGGAAATGATGTAGGGAACGGAAATGATGTAGGGAACGGAAATCATGTAGCAAACGTACATGATGTAGGGAATAAGGAGCAGTTCATTTTTCTGCCGCCGGCAGCTGGAGCAGTCTGCTTTTACTGGGTATAACAGAAAGTTTACATGTGACTAACACTTAGATTTTTAGTGAACTTAAAGCAAATACAGGATATTAAACGCCGGGGCATTTATTAATTTTTCCAACCGACCCTCCCATCTCCATGGTCGATTCTATTCAGGGCAGCGTGCTGTGCAATAAACGCCCAGCGTTTAAATGAGTCTCGGCATCTGTTTAAACCCGGCGTTTATTCGAGGCAGTATAGTATGATATTATTTAAAGTCACAAATTTTATTTGGAATCACAAAAATGCTCTAGTCTCATTTAAACTTTCTGTTGTCCCCCAAGAAAAGTAGACTGATCCATCTGCAGTATGACTGCATGTGAAGATTTTTTTGGCCATAGGTGTACATTTGGCACATTAGTGACCTTGCCCCTTTGCAAATTTTTTCATCTTATACCTGCATGTTAGCTTCTTCATAAATTTTTTTAATAGACACTTTCGATAGCATTCTCTGTATTCATCTTGACCCGAACATTTATTTATTGGTGAATTCAGAAAAATGAACTAAAATTATTGAATAAAATAAGGAGATCATAATAATTTTTGTTCAAGAAAAAATTTTTACTTTGTTATAAGTTAAATAAACTTTTGTTGTTCCACCGAGATTTTGTGATCCCACGTGGAGGTTTTTTCCAAAATCATAGAAATAAAGATGAACCTACAGGCAAAGAAAAGAAAAGTAGCCGACAATCATTTTTGCAATTTAATAAAATTACACTGTAAGGTGCTGCGGGGCACACGTAATCATCACTACTTCCTATTTTGACTGTTACTTCTTGTCCAACAAATGATTCGCTAGATGCCTTAGCTAAATATCAATAAATAATAAAGTGCATTGAAGTTGATAATGGAAAGTATTCAATTATACTTACGAAAATTAATTGATGAGCATATTCCCAAATGATTGCTCATTTCTGTCAGAACAAATGTTTTGTTTGAATTAGAATATCTCTATGTAAAATAAAGAGATTTATATAATTTTTTTAACTCATTAAAAATCACTTTATTCCATCTATTTACATTTATCTTTACGCCCACTACTTCTTTCGTCAAATTACTCGCTTCCCAAATTTCTTCTAGATTGTAAGTTGGGATTTCTATCAGTGAAGTCACCATGCTCATGCAGCTGGTTGAATGTTCATCAGTTTGATTTCTCCAAAGTTTTACCATTTCTTTCGTATTGCCACTACATATCATCAAATTTGGTAGAACAACCTCTTCCGATCTACTTGTTACATCAACAGCCGTAGGATAACTTAAGTAATGCATTATCCTGTCATTAGTCTGAGAAGTGAGCATGCACATGCAAAATGAGAACAAAAGAAGCCAAAACAGGCGCCGGTGGCTCCCACGATGATTGGTATTGATAAAATCATCCAAGCCAATTACGTTACATCTAAGTTTATTTTCATCGTCCTTCAGCAATCGCTGAATCGCAGGACGTAACTTTCTTAATCTTTGGCTGCTTCTTCTAATGGAATAGTTATTCTGCATTGTATATTACCTACTGTGTGTAGATTTTAAACAGATTTTAAACTGATTATTGAAAATTGTGAGGTTTTACCTTCTTTTAGTCTTGTTACGAAGATGATGGAAAGTTAGCTGGTGTTTACCAGTGCTCAGTTCAGTATCGACTGTTCTTTATTTGACGACTCTAATAACTTCTTCGTTCCCTGATCGAATTTGTGGTTGTCATAAATTATCATGTATCGTATAATAATGTACTTTCTGTACAAACCTATTTACTCTTGCACGCTATGTAACAAAATCATTATCCAGAGACTAGATGTATTTCCTGTTTAATGTATATAATTATATTTAAGTTGTTGTGTAAAGAAACCATTTCTTCCATCTGTGCCATAAAACGTCTCATTTCTTTCTCTTTTTTACTCGTTTATATGCAAACTCAGCTGGCAAAAATAAATTGACTCAATGTTAAACCATCGTCAACCTTATTATCAGAGTTCCATTTATCGACCGACTATTTTCACTTAAAGGCACAGTAAAATAAACTAAATGATACACTGTAAGCGCATTCAATTACTTTGGACCTAATATTTCGTCACACAATTTTTTAGACAAAATGACTTGTTTTCGAGTGAAATTTGATGCTTAAAAATATGGCTTTAAATGTTTTTTAATCGCTGAATAGTTAATGTAAATTTGAACTTTTAGCTTTGTAAAGTCGCATTTACAAAGATTGTAAAGGTTTGTTCTAATCAATAGGTGCGTTCAATTTGGGTTAGAAGAAGTGACTTCCACTTTCCTTCCCTTCCTCAAAGTCACTTTTTATTGAATGCATTTACTTACCACCAGACTTTCATTTCCATTTACCGTGTGCCACATGTGAATTTACCGTGTGCCACACGTGTAAATTTATCGTGTTCATCGAGAACAAAATGGCTGCCACTGTAGCTTTGTTAAATGTGCAATGCGCATGCGCACGCACATAAGGGACTTTTAAAAGGTGGAAAAGTAACTTTTCAGTTACTTTCCTGAAAGTCACTTAAGTGACCTTACTTGGTCAAAATGTGACGTAATTATCGTCACTTCCGCCCTCTGAAAGGCAGTTAAGTCAGTTAAGGGACTTTCTTCTAGCAGATTGAACGCAAAAGTAAAAAGACAAATTACAATAAACACGCACAATAACTTTACAGTTTGTAAATTTCAAATTTGTCAGCTTTAACAATAAATTTAATTTAATTTTAATTTTCTTAATTTTAAAATTTTAAACCTTAAATATGTGATTTTAAATTTCTAGATTTGTCATGGTCCAGGTTTTCATGTGTATAAACATATAAGTTTTCCCTTGTTTTGTTGAATCCCAATTGTTGTGTTATGTTTGCCAAATAACCCAAAACATAACCCTAATCTTAACCTTGTATTTATTTTGTGTTTGCATTCTTTTTTGTGTTTTTTGAGTTTTCCCTTAGTTTCTCCTAACTTTTCCTAATTTTGTCCTATTTTCCTTTGCACTTTCCTGGGTTTCTTCTTTTTAAAGACTTTTATTTAACTTGACTTGAATGTTTGTGTGGTTCAACGTCAGGTCACGTGACCGTAAAGTAACTTTTTAGAACCGCAGCGCCACCTGGCGGAACCCGTGTCCTTTAATGGATGCCAAAATGTTCGCCGATACAAATTTTGATGTTTTTGATACTAAAAAAGATTCTAAAAATTCTGAAACCAGGCTAAACCTGGTTAAAACTAAAATTATTATTTAGAAAAAGTACTTTGTTGAATGTTTTTTGGCACTCTCACGGCAATCTTGAAACAATCTGCGGTAGTAGCGCACTTTGGCGGAGATTTGAAGCACCAATATAAAGCCTTTTTCGAAAAACTTGGTTTTTTATATTTACTTGTTATGTGTTCTGTTTGGCATATTTCTAAGTCTTGATGATGCGTTGTTATGAGTCATACTCATCAATATGCACCAAAGCATCTGATTGGCTTGCTGTGATTCCTAGAATACATTTTGGTTCAATTCCCTAATCTTTTAATCCGAAAAGTTCAATCTCTTCTGAGATTTGACAAGACTAATCGATTCCTTGGAAAATAACAGTAATATGTGTTTACCGTATTGCTTTGAATAAACGCCTGGGCGTTGATTTTTTTTTGACTCGCCCGCCCGGCGCTTATTCAAAGCCCAGCGCTAATTCGAGCCAGGTGTCTATTCAAAAAAAAGTTAAAAACTTTCTTGCCACCGCTTCACCAGTGTTTTCCAATGCAAACGTAATGTTATTTGGAGCCATATTGCTGTATTAATGGTTCGGAATGCCATCAAGTCGTCTTAAATACCTCATTCGTAAAGTACGTCACGTGTACGGTACGAATGACGTAAAAACTTTATTAGTACGTTATCACAAATCCGGCGTTTAAACAGACCCGGCGTTTATTCGAGGCCTATTAACTTTGCAGCCCTCTGTTGACCGGCGCTTAATCGAGAGCCGGCGTTTAATTACGCCCGGCCCTTATTCAAGGCAGTACGGTATACCTATTATTGTTTTTCAATCATTCATTGGGTTTACGATAAATGTTATGTTCATTTCTTTAACCTTCCCATAGCCAAGCGTGGTTACAACACGTTGCTAGCTGTGGACGGTCAAATTGGCCTTCTTTTAAAATGCTTCTGTGCATGTGCAGAATCTTATTTTTTTCAGGTGCAATTGCATTTTTTCTGGTTTGAGCACATTAAAACATGTGTTGAGGCCAGGAAAAATGTGATTGCACCTAAAAAATTAAAATTCTGCACATGCGCAGAAGTGTTTCAATATACCGCCTAGTGCTAAAAAGTGGCAAAACAGTGTACGGCGCTCACGTAATGGTGTTTTATGTTGTAAATTGTCTTCCTATTATTAGTTTAACTTATTCATAATCAAAAAAATGTTAGAACTTAGTTATTATAAATTTAGAAAAAATATTTTTGGAGGAATTATAGCTGGTCCCCTAAATTAATTTTAAGGAAAAAAAGAGTTACAGCTATTTTTCTACTTTTGTTTTTTTTCTGACCCCACCATGGCTGTAGGAAGGTTAAGTTTTAATAACTATATTTGAATTTGCCAGTAATATGACATAGCGCCATCTATTGTTAGTGTCGCGCTTTGACAAATACGGTTTCTATTCCGTCACAACCTTTCTAATGGCGAATTGGTCAACATTAAAACCAATTCGCCATTAGAAAGGTCCAATTACATTTCCAATGGCGAATTTTCTTAGATTTACTATTGGAAACGTTTATTGGCGGGGACAATCACAATGATCCTGACAATCATTGTGGGAGGTTTTAAGACCTCCATCCGCCTTGGAGCCATAACGGTCAGATGAACGCGTGACCAAGGGCCGGGATTTGTTGCATGGGTTTGCCTTCCCGCAACAGCTTGTGTATAAGCTGGTGTATTGACAGTGATAGATTGATATTAGCTGTCGAGCTTAGTGAAAGAATCAGAGAAACAAACAAAAAGCGGAGGTCTGGCCAAAAACCAGACCTTATGTATGTTCCACAGAACACTAGAGATTAGTGACAGCCAATTGGACATCAGAATCTCTAAATTCGCAGGCCTCTTCAGAGATTAGCGAGTCCGGATCTGGCAGAAGACTAGGTCCAAAAGAACCCAATTGGTACTTCTTAACAGGAAAGTATTCTTAGCTTTATATTGATTCAATGTCACCCACGCTGCAAAAAAATTAGATTTTCGTCGATAAAATATTTTGGAAATATAACTGAAATGCGATATTTCCAAACCCGAAAGTTATACGTCGTATATTCCAAATTGTACAAACATCAAATTTCCAATGACTTTCCAACACTGAATGCAACCGTTTCCAAACTACTTTTCATAGCATGATATATTAAATTTCCAAACAGTTAAACACATATTTCTCAATCAGTAAAGTTAAGATTTCCACATGTAAAATATGAGTTTCCCATCAGTAAATAACAACTTTCCAAATATAAAATATGATATTTCTTTTTTAGTAAAAATTCTAAATTAGTTAAATCTCAAAATAAATCTCGTAAAAATAAATCCCTAGAAATTTCCATAAAAATACAATACATCCTGAAAATATGCAGAGGATTCACTCCTGAATCCTGAATCCTGAATTCATTCCTGAATACTGAATCCTGAATTTGTTTCTGAATCCTAAATCCTGAATTTGTTTCTGAATCCTGAATCCTGTATTCATTTCTGAATTCTGAATTCTGAATCTATTTCTGAATCCTGAATCCTGAATCCATTATCCTAAATTCATTTCTGAATCCTAAATCCTGAATTCATTCCTGAATCCTGAATCCTAAATCAATTACTGAATTCTGAATTCATTCCTGATTCATAAATTCTAAATCCTGAATTCTGAATTCTGAATTCATAAATCTTGAATCCAATAATCTTGAATCCTGAATTCATAAACCAAGGCTATAATCATAGCCTAATACAAAAAATGAGCAAAATCAACTGAAGGCAGTGATAAAAACTCGCATTGATATGATGGTGTAACAAATTCTAGAATCAAATTAAAATGTTACACTACAAAATTTGTGTCAACTTTTTAATTTATCTAACTCTAACAATAATAATCTAATTATTTGTTGAAGTAGAAATGATAAAACCAATCCCATATTTAGCTTAATAAATAGAAATTTTGAATTAGTTTTGAATTATGTTCGCCATCTGATGATTAGGCTTGTGTGATTAATTTTTGCCGCGAATGCGATTGCGATATTTGATTGTTGCGATTTTTTTTCAATATATCGCATTAGCGATATATCGCGATATAATCGCAATAATCGCATTAATTGCAATAATCGCAAGATATCGCAATATCGCAATATCGCAACAACACAAGTCAAGTCACACGTACGTTCGTTGTACGCAATCGAAGCGCCGGCATATTACGCGCATTTGGCGGGTTTCAACAATAGAATTAAATTTGTCAATTTATTTTTTATTTATTTTTGTTTTGGTTTAGGATGGATAATTCGGGGATGGACTAATCGGCAGCTGTCAGCTGTCACCTGTCGAATGCCACGGCCGTCACTCGACACGACAGTCGTCAGTCGACACGACAGTCGTCAGTCGACACGACAGTCGTCAGTCGACACGACAGTCGTCAGTCCACCGTCACTTGTCGAATGTCGACTGTTGCGGCTGACGGTCGACATTCGACGGCTGACAGTCGACGTCCGACGGACAGGACATTCGACAGCTGACGGTCGAAAGTCGACGGCTGATGGCCGCAACATTTGACAGGGGACAGCTGACAGCTGCCGATTAGTCCATCACCGAAATATTATCCATCATAAACCAAAACAAAAATAAATAAAAAATAAATTGACAAATTTAATTCTATTGTTGAACCCCGCCAAATGCGCGTAATATGCCGGCGCTTCATCCCGTACAACGAACGTACGTGTGACTTGACTTGTGTTGTTGTGATATTGCGATATTGCGATCAATGCGATTATTGCGATTATATCGCGATTATTGCGATTACGTCGCGATTATTGCGATTACGTCGCGATTATTGCGATTACGTCGCGATTTTTGGGATTACGTCGCGATTTTTGCGATTACGTCGCGATTATTGCGATTACGTCGCGATTATTGCGATTACGTCGCGATTATTGCGATTACTACGCGATTATTGCGATTACATCGCGATTATTGCGATTACATCGCGATTATTGCGATTACATCGCGATTATTGCGATTACATCGCGATTATTGCGATTACATCGCGATTATTGCGATTACATCGCGATTATTGCGATTACATCGCGATTATTGCGATTACATCGCGATTATTGCGATTACATCGCGATTATTGCGATTACATCGCGATTATTGCGATTACATCGCGATTATTGCGATTACATCGCGACTATTGCGATTACATCGCGATTATTGCGATTACTTCGCGATTACTTCGCGATTATTGCGACTACATCGCGATTATTGCGATAACATCGAGATTATATCGCGATATGCGATATATCGCAAACGACCGCTAGTGACTTAACTAGCTGCGATATTCGCAAAAAAAAATCGCATTGCGATTAATCGCAAATTCGCACAGGCCTACTGATGATAAACCCATTGATTTTAAAAGCTGGAAACATAGAATCTTTAGTCATTAATTTTTAGGCTTGTGAAATGAATGAAAATAAAAATTTCCAAATCTAATTTACATTAACATTCCATACAATTACAATAATTTGCAACATCATCTTTCAGTGTTAAAAATTTATAGAAATTTAAATTTCCAAACCTGGTTTACATTAGCTTTCCACACATTTACCAAAAACTAAAATGTCATCTTTTAGTGTTGAAAATTTACATAAATTTAAATTTTCAAACCTAGTTTGCATTAGCTTTCCACACATTTAACAAAAACTAAAATGTCATCTTTCAGTGGTGAAAATTTACATAAATTTAAATTTCCAAAACTAATTTACATTAGCTTTCCATACATTTAACAAAAACTTACAACATCATCTTTCAGGGTTCTAAATTTACAGAAATTCAACTTTCCATATAGTTCACATTTTCTTTCCATTATATTTCCAAACTGGAATTTATCCCATTTCACCATTAACTTTCCAATGACTTTTTTTTTTGCAGTGCCAGGATCCAGACTCGACACACAGTCAGACCGGTTCACACGACATCATACACAGACCCATGGACACCAAAAGACATGTATATTATTTTAGGACAATCCTTAGTAGCCGTATTAACTCGCTTTTAGCTGCATACTGGTGTAGTGCGAGTTTTACCGACATGACAATAAACCTCGTTTTTACCAGCCTGCCGGTGTGAGTGCGAATTTTTATCAATAAGAAAGGAGCCTAAATAAACATACCATAAAATGCATATGTCCATGTCCGAAATGTAACAAATTGGCCAAAATTTCTATAAATGTTCCCAGATTTTAGTAATAATCTTCAGAATATTAAGAAAGTTCAAATTTCATGCTAAAATTCCAACACAGTTATTATTAATCCGGACTGTTTTACGTTATGACGAACACGGTATTGTTTATGCGATATCATGCCAAATCCCACCGATAGATGGCGCTGACGTCAATAAGCGGCAAATTCGAATAGAATTTGTCACTTGATGTAAAACCACATAAAATATAACTTTTATGTGATTTTAAGACAGAGAATCGACTTTATCTTATATTTATGGAAATAAATACAGATATTATGTTGTTTTGTGGTAACTCTGCAAAGTTACCTCAAAAACTAGGTTTAGGGGATTAAATCTCCCCCTCGCACCTGCTCCAAGCGTGGACCCCCGCGGATCAAGTTGAAAGACTTAATCCAAAAGTGTTCCTCGCTATCCAGTTCCTGTCCCGACCTAGCAGAGAGCTATGGCCTGAGTATCCAGTTCCTGTTGACCACCTGGACTGGAAATGTGCTCTGAGTATCCCATCACCTGGACCAGTGATTGGGGGGATTTGCAGGACCATTGCTCTCATTGGAGCAATGGCCAAGCTATTGTTTTCCCCGAGTATATACTTCCTCGCAACAGGAAGTAGCTCGCTCTTGACCAGATATTTGACTATATGTTTTCTTGAGCCCATTCTACTACTCCGGTTGTCATGTTGATTGCGCAGACACTTGCTTGTCTGTTGATTGCGCAGTCAATGCCCCTTATACTGCGGGCCTATGACAACCTACATACGGCGTACACTTGACGTGGAGATGGGTGATATGATGCCTCCATGTCCGGGTGCCCGATGACGGCTGTGTGGCCGTGAGGAGATCAGGTCGCGGCGATGAGTAGTAAGAATCCCGTCGGGCCGGATATAATTCAACAAGTGTTCCACAAGGCCTGCCAGTTACAGTAAACCACGGCTGCCGAACAGCGTGTCGAAAATGTAACATTAGGGTTGAAATAACTAAACTCGGAAAAGTTTAGTTAGATTAAATCCCCAGCTAGTTTATGTCACAACTCAACATTGTGCATAAACACGGATACTTCTTCCAGAACTGTACAAAACTGAAGACTAGCTACATTAGCATTTACTTGCCAGTAAATGTGTAGCTAAATTGCCAACTTTATGTAAGCAGAATTATTACGAGTATTTACTGAATAAGTAATACTCTAATAAATACATCCATTACACGGAACCAGAAGTTATGATTGTAAACTTGCAACAGTTTACTCTCGTATGAAGAACCATTTGACGTATCACACCAATTATAGATGTCTTAAAACATCTATAAGAGGTCAATTGGTAAATGGCTCTCACAAGCCATTTAAACCAATAACCGCCCCAAGTTTGTGGCGATGCAGATACAGTCAACCGGAAGTCCTCGGATACTAACCCTTTCATTACAGATTCGAACCAGGACCAAATAATCAACCGATTCAGACGACATCTTACCAGGACGAAGCCGATTGATATTATTATAGCGCCGCACAGGCAACTATATGTATAGTTTAATCGAGAATTCCTTTGGCCATTTGTCGGCATAGTTATTGTGTAACTATATTTTATGCAAATTGATTAATATAATCACTTTACGGTGATTATATTTAGATATCAATAAATATGTTATGTCTTGATAACCGCATGTGTCATTATTTTACCCAGTTCACACTTTAGGTTTTGTCAATCCTATCTCTCAACTACTGAATAGATAGACTAGCTTGTTATGCCAAAATACACATTTTGAGCGGATAGCGTCATCGAAAGGTCATCGTCACACGTGGAGGTTCCACCGAGATAGGTTGCAAGCTAAAAGTGAACTTAGGTAAAATTTTGAATTTTGACATTTTTGTTGTAATTTTTCTTTACCAAGAAAATTATGGCTGAGTTGTATTTTTTCTAACCAGAAAATTATGACTAAATGTCCGCGTTGTAAATTTTTCTTAAAAAAGAAATTTATAACCGTTTTGTTCGTGTTGTGATTTTCTTTAACGAGAAAATTACGATTATTGATTTGTTTGTTGTATTTTCTCTCGAAAAAGAAAAAATATAATTACAAATTTCACAGTGTTGTTAATATTTTAATCGAAATATTGATTGAACATTGTTTCCCGAGTCTAGTTGCATTTTCCTCACAAGAATGTGTAACAAGTAGACTACCGTATGTTATTTATTATTTCGCGAGAAATATAAATAAATGTGCCAGACGTTTGTTGGGTCAATCCTTTTGAATAAAAAGTTTTGATTCTCAACAAACAAACAGAAGTTTCTACAACTCGAAGAATTTACGATGCTGTCCATTGTTTAAGTTATTTCTAGCAAAAATGCTTAAACTTTAACTTTTTGTCCGAAAAGTTAACGACACTTGGATGGTAGTCTGAAAAGGTCATATTTTCTCACCAAAAATGTGACTAATGGTAGTATTTTGTGATTATTTCCCGAAAGGAAATAAAAACAATTTTCTCTTTACCAAGAGACTGGAGATTGTCAAGCAGCTGTGGATAATCGGCGATTTTGACTTGTCTTAAAAAACAGGTTAATCTTGCTGACAAGAATAGCAAAGTTTAAATTCTCGAAAATAGAATTTGGACCAAAACTCAGTGGGGGGCATATCCAAAAAAGGAGATGCCTTTTTGGGTGATGAATGAGTGACACACGTCAAATGTGTCATTCTTTAACTCATCCAATCCCGCTGAACGGATTAACCCAAAAAATCCATTTTTGGGAAGTGTGAAGAACTACTTGCATTCTTGCATCCACACTGACTGGACGTCTCTTGACCACTATTTTGGACCGTGACCACCTTGTTCGTTTGGACCATTTTGCATCCGAAAAAGCCGTAAAGTTAAGTGTAATTTTGTTAAAACATTGTAGTTTAAAGCGCACCTTCCTAAGCGCTAGTTTAATATAAAAAGTGTATTTCAATTTTGTAGTTTAAGTGTGTTTTGCCCACACCAAGTTTAAAGAATCAGTTGTACTATTCTTTCTCTAGTTTTAATTTAGGCGTGACTGTTTCTCCGCGCTAGTTGTTGTATTAAAATCCTTCGTACTCCAATCTATTTTTAGGGCGTTATTTTCTTGTTGTTTTTCGTGTACCCCACAGTACACGTTTTAACACCAAACCTATCGCCAATTTTTGTTGTTGTTCGATTTTGTCGGTTACGTACTAAACGGTACGTAATCTCACACCGAATCTATCGCCAATTTTTCAACTTTTCACTTTGTGTTTTCATATTTTTGAACAAAAATATCATGACACATCATCGTAATCTGTTCGACACCCTGAATCAGACGAGAGATCAGGAAGACGAGAATCAATCGCGGAACCAGCTTACTCCTATAACGGAGGAAAGTGTTGGTTTGCGATGAATTATTTGCGATAATCATATTTGTTGTGCATTTCCGAGTAGGCACAATAAGCGCGTTACTTCATATATTGGTACGAATGGTCAGCCAGTTGATTCTGCTTTTTAAACTACGCTTGTTTCGTACTCCAGCTGGCTGTGTCTATGTGATAACGCGCGTCCCGTCGTCTGCTTGTTAAGCGATGATCGTTTAATTTGGTTTGGTATTGTTTATCCATTACTTTAGTCTTTACGTTGTATTATTGTAAAGAATAAATCTATTTGGTTATACTAATAGATTTGTTCTCGTTGTTACTCTGTAACCTGAGTTGAGATCAAATAGCCTCAACCCAGATCACTTGTTTTTATGCTTTCATGGTGAATAAAGATGGCGGTCGCGTGTTGCGAACTAACCGCACTTTATAATCGGTTTGCAAGTTATTTCCGCATGCTCCAGGTCCAAATACGCTCTTCAAATGGTAGCAGAGGATCGGCGACGACCAGCGCCGGCCAATTTTAGAAGAATTGAAGAGAAACGGACATTTTTCCGACTACGAGAAGTCGCAAAGTGCGCGCCCGCCCAATTCGTCGTGAAAACGAATTTTCGGTGCGGCAAACGTCTGGATTACGTGTGCGGACCATTCTGCAAAGGAATAGGATTCCAACGGTGTAAGGAATATTTATTTCGAACGATTTAAACTGTATTTTTGCCGATATAACCGGGCTTTCTCGGGCGGCGCCATTTTTGTTGAGCTTCGCTGCAGAATACGGCGAAGTTAGTGTGTCTACGCGTGTGTACGGACCGGCACACGCACGCCCAACGATTCTACAACGGAATACGTCGACAGGACGGTATTTTGGAGCGAAGAAACGTCCCAAAACCGTCATTTTTTCGAGAAATCACCGTGAATCGACGATTTTGTTACGGCGGCCATTTTTCGTCAAAAATAGACGGAAAAACGACGATTTGATTCACCGAGAAGTCCTGCACACGATAAGCGTGTGTGTGGGCAATTGTTTCCGTATCTCGCACCAGGAAAGCGAGTACGAAGGCGCAGACGGGCGCTACGACGATTTTCTCCGCGCTTACACGGATGTGTGTACGCGGATTGCACGTCAGCCGATTCCGTGCGAAGACAACGTGAAGCCGACGTTTAATCCAACGTGGGAACCAGTTACGACGCGTGGAACCCGTAACTGGCCAACTTCACATCAAAAACTGTATTTTTCGAATTTTTCTCGTGAAACTCTGTTATTTATTAAGGTTTTTGTGTTGGGTCACTTAGAATATTCTGTACCCTTCGGGCAGTCGCCCCAGTACAGTCTCATTCCAGTCTGGGCTTGTCCGTGGCCAACTAGTCGTCCCGCGTCCCCCAGGTGGGCCGGTCGGAAGCTAGTAGGGCGACCAGATTTGGGTTTTTCATCTCACTTATTGAGGTGCCCCTTGGGAAGTGTAAAATTATTTCGCCTTCAATTTTTGGGGGCAAATTGCTTCTCCGTGCGACATATTCACGTGTATTGTGAATATTTGTGTTTTTCTTCGGAAATTTTGTGATTTAGCGATTTGTGCGTCGTTTTTCGTCGAATTTTCTCAACATGGCAAGTTGGGATCGCCGGGACGACTATAAGGACGTGGAAAAATTGAATGGAACGAACTATTCGACGTGGAGTGTTCAAATCCAACTCCTTTTGCAATCATATGGAGTTTGGGGCCACGTGACTGGCAAGGAGAAGCCCTTGCCAGCCACGGCTTCTGCAAAAGAAGTTAGGGAGTTTGACAAGCGCGAGGAGAAAGCGCGCTCCACCATTTGTCTGGCTTGTGGAAAAGCCCAACAGGTAGTGGCTGTGGCACACGAAGGGGCCAAAGAGGTTTGGGAAGCGCTCAAAGCTGCTTACCAGCCCACTACCAGGGCACGCAAAGCCCGACTTCGTCGCGAATTTCTCATGTTGAAACTCCATGAGCAAGAGGAAATGATGGTTTTCCTAGCCAGAGTCGACAGGAAGGCGCTGGAACTGAAAGACGTCAAAATAGACATTTCCGACGAATTCCTGGCCTTCCAGTACCTGGATCTGCTGCCACATCAATACGAAACGGTCAAGCAGACGGTCTACCACTGGGGAGACCCGGAATTCACCTCGAAGGCCGTCAAAGAACGTTTATTAGGCGAATATAATCGCCTCTACGAGCAAACGGATGAATTTGGTGTTTCATTGGGCACAATTGAGAATACGGGTGCCTATTTCACCAAAGGCAGATGGCAACGTGGCCGGGGGGGAAATGCCCCCAGTTCTCCACGCGTCTGTTACAACTGTGGCGGAACAAATCACTTCGCCCGGGAATGCTCGTCCCCACCAAAACAGCAACAAGGTGCTACGAGAGGAAACCCGACAGGACAGTTCAGCAGGGGCAGTCAACGAGGGAAGAGTCGTGGGAAGAGCCAGCAGACGGCCAACGTCACGCAAATGGACATTTTTAGCAATTCCCCGGTGTCTTATTTCTCCGCAGCGATTTGCCAAGAACAACCCCCTGTTGTAGTGTCTTTATTGTCGCATGCGAACTACGATTCGCAATGGTACGTCGACACAGGTGCGACGGACCACTTTTCGTTCAACAAAACCTGGTTTTCGGACTTTAAACCATTGACTGGTTATTCTGTTCAACAAGGAGACGGAAAGTCGAAAATTGAAGGCATTGGAAATGTGACTTTAGTTTCGATTAATGGACAACAAACACGTGAACTAACGTTGAAAAACGTTTATTACGCACCCAACTTCAAAAAGAATTTGATTTCTTTAGGTCGTACGGATGAAGCTGGGGCGACAACCATTGTGAAAAATGGTAAAATGTTTATTTATGATGTGACAATTGATGACCCTTCTATCACTGCGATCCGTACGAGTGATAGGATGTACAAAGTCAATTGTCGCATTAATGCAAAGAATTCTGTAAACACTGTTGCATTGTCTGCGCAACAGAGTGCAACGGTGGCATCTAGTCCACCTTTAGCGGGTGAAGAAATTGTTAAATCTTTACTAACACACGTTGATTTTAGAACCGCATTAACCCAAAATTTGAGTAAATCAGGGAAACCTGTACCTGCGAGAAAGGGGCAAGCGAAAACTGCGAATACTGCGCCAGCGATCGTTGCAAACAATGCGAGTATGGAAATTTCGAATCAACAATCGAGTGTTTTGACCGACACACAGTCTAGCTTAGTAGCCAGCAAGGGCAATAAGCCCAAGGATGCGAAAATTTTGAGAACAATTGTGCAAAACAATTTAACAAATGGAAATGGGGTTGTAAATGGAAAGAATGCTTCCATTAAACCAGATAAACCCCAAACGATGGACATCTGGCACTCTCGTATGGGACACCTTAATGCAAAGGGAATTGCATTGTTAAACAAATCTACTGAAGTGTTTGGTTTGAAGTTGTCCAACACGGAATTGTCGAGTTGTGATGCTTGTTCGATGGCGAAAAGCACACGTGCCAGTTTTCCCCCCATTGCGACCATTTCGACCAAAGGGATTTTAGAAATTGTCCATTTAGACGTGTGGGGCCCTTCACCAGTTAGGAGCATAGGTGGGGCGTACTACTATTTGGTCATGGTCGATGACTTCTCACGATTGATGTGGATCGTGATTATGAAGAAAAAGAGCGAAGTTTTGGGCCATTTTAAGAAGTGGTTAACCGAAATTGAAAGAACGACTTCTAGGAAAGTCAAGTCGATCAAAACTGACAATGGAGGGGAATTCGTATCCAAACAATGGGATGAATATGCCGGTAGCATTGGGCTGAAGTGTATGCGGACGAACGCATACAGCCCTGAGATGAACTCCATCGCTGAAAGAACGAACCGTACCATTCTCGGTGGAATTAGAGCTTTAATGATTGAAAATAGTCTTCCTTCATCCCTGTGGGCAGAACTCGCAGTTTCTGTCGTTTACTTAAAGAACCGGTTTCCGCATGCGGGATTGGGTGGGAGGACACCTTATAATGTGTTTTTCAACAAGAAATTATCCCTACGACATGTCAAATGCATTGGTGCTTTGACTTATGTGCATATCCCTTCGCAGACAAGGGCTGGGAAGTTACAAGAGAGAGCATGGGCGGGGGCCTTAGTTGGATATGCCTCTTCCACCCGTGGTTATCGGATTTGGGATCCGAACAAAAACCAAGTTTTTCTCTCAAAACACGTTAAAATTTTGGAACAGAATTTCTGGTACGAGAAAGTAAAGAATCCCCAATCTGGCCCATCACCTGCTACTGACGATTCAGATTTATCAGGCGAAGAGTCTTGTAATGACTCTGACACAGACAGTGTTTATAGCGAACCTATCCCCGAGGAAGAGGTCAAAGTGGTTGAAAAACTCGTGGAGAGACCCATTCAGGCCAGACCACCTGGGGGACCCGACTATGTAGATGCCATGCAATACATCATTGGAGATATACATGGCCTAAATTTTGATGAAATCGGTGGGGCGAAGGGGGATGATAGGGATTTCTTCAATATTTATCCCGACGACGATGAAGGAGAAGTTGAAGAGGAAGTTGAGGACCCAGATGCAAGCCCTCAATTGTCGCCCCAATCGTCACCCACACCCCCTCGTCGGAACCCGCCTAGAAAAGGGAAAGACACTGGCGAACGCACAGCTTCAACGAGTGACTTGTTGCCTCTAGATATGACTTTGTGGCAAAGACGGCAGACTGTACGTCAAAGCGGGGCAACAGCTGGGAAAGTTGATGTTTGGTACATCACACCAAAGCACGAGAAGCTCCGCAGCCGTGTTGAGGTTGTCCGTTGGTGCAAAGCCGAGGGATATGAATATAAATCGGAATTGTTTAACTTCAAAGATGTGACTATCGGTTTTGCTGGTTGCTGCTCTGTCGAGCCGGACACGTACGAAGAAGCGGTCAAAGGCGCCAGCAAACCTGATTGGGAAAACGCGATGGAAGACGAAATAAATATCTTCAAAGAGCGTGAGGTTTATGTCGAAGTCGACAAAGACCAAGTTAAAGACAAAACCTTATTGGGATCAAAATGGATATACAAGTTAAAAAGGGATCACACGGGTACGATTAGAAGATATCGTGCTCGTCTCGTTGCACAAGGCTTCAAGCAGAAGCCAGGCATTGACTTTACTGAGGTATTTTCCCCAGTAGTCAATTTTGTGTTAGTCATGATGTTCTTCTGTGTCTTAGTGGTACTGAGGGGCTGGCGTGACGTACACCTTGACATTAAGGCCGCATACCTATATGGGGACCTCGACGAAGTGCAATATATCCACATCCCAAAAGGATATCGAACGACTGAAAACCAACACAAATGTTGGGAATTGAGAAAGTCTCTTTACGGGCTTCATCAGTCTGGTCGTATGTGGTACCAGCGACTCCACGACCAGCTGATTGAAATTGGATTTGAACCGGTCTTGGGTCTCAATTGCGTGTATAGCTTGGGCACTGACGCTATACTTATTTTCTATGTCGATGACATTGTATTGTTTTCAAAAGACAACATAGCAGAGGAGTGCGTTTTGGATTGGATTCAACAATCATTTGAGATTGTCAATTTGGGCCCCGTCACCCTTTTGTTAGGGATAGAGTTTTGTAGGGACGGGGAGAATATCTTTATTCATCAGCGCGCTTATATTGCAAAGTTGTGTAAGCAATATGGGATTGACTCTTGTCATCGAGTTAGAGTGCCTGGCACCCCGGGCACCATGATCCAAAAGGTTCAGACGGGGGAACGTGTCAATTCGAGTTTTCCGTATCGGTCTCTTGTCGGCAGTTTGCTTTTCATCGCAAGTCGTACAAGACCCGATATTTTGTTTTCGGTGATAGTGTTGTCTCAATACAACGAGACTCACTCGACTCGACACGTGAACATGCTGCTCCAAATCCTGCGATACTTGGGGAACACGCCAAATTTCTCTATCAACTTGGGAAACTGCCAAAGCGAAAATTTGACCGTTTATACGGATGCGTCCTTCGCATTAGACCAGGACAAACGTCGAAGCTTTGGTGGGCACATCATCTACCTGGGAGGTGTCCCAATCTCATGGAACTGCCATAAGCAGACCATTACAGCACTTTCCATTATGGAAAGCGAATTTTTGGCGGTGGTCGATGGTGTAAAGGAGATAATTTGGTTGGAGCGCATATTTGGTGCGGATGTGATGATGGATGGGCTCAACCGGGAAATACCATGTGTTTACGCTGATTCAATGCCAGCGATCCAATATGCGAAGAATCGCATAGAAAATCGCGCAAACAAACATATTGACGTTAAGTTGCATTTCGTGCGCGACTGGTTTGAAAAAGGTGTTTTTCGAATCAGACATATCCCGGGAACCCTTAATGTAGCCGACCTTATGACCAAGTGGCTATCTCGCGCAAAACTAGATGCATTGTGCGAGCATATTTTTGTAGCGGCAAAGTAGTTCATCGAAGGGGGATTTGTTGGTTTGCGATGAATTATTTGCGATAATCATATTTGTTGTGCATTTCCGAGTAGGCACAATAAGCGCGTTACTTCATATATTGGTACGAATGGTCAGCCAGTTGATTCTGCTTTTTAAACTACGCTTGTTTCGTACTCCAACTGGCTGTGTCTATGTGATAACGCGCGTCCCGTTGTCTGCTTGTTAAGCGATGATCGTTTAATTTGGTTTGGTATTGTTTATCCATTACTTTAGTCTTTACGTTGTATTATTGTAAAGAATAAATCTATTTGGTTATACTAATAGATTTGTTCTCGTTGTTACTCTGTAACCTGAGTTGAGATCAAATAGCCTCAACCCAGATCACTTGTTTTTATGCTTTCATGGTGAATAAAGATGGCGGTCGCGTGTTGCGAACTAACCGCACTTTATAATCGGTTTGCAAGTTATTTCCGCATGCTCCAGGTCCAAATACGCTCTTCAGAAAGCACGCAGTACGACGCCGACGAGGATTTGCGGGCGTATTGTCGCCACTTCAACTTAGATGTACGTTTCTTCGGTTCGCTGACCGAAGCCAAACAGTATATGGCTCGCAATCAACAGCCGGGAGGTTCGTCCGACCGTTCCGGCCGATCAGCGGACGAGTTGGAACTGAACCGCGGAGGTATCAACGGAGGGCCGCCGGCAACTTACGAGAAGTCGCGTGACCTGCCACCCGCTCCACCTCCATTACGAGTCGTTAATCCTACTTCTCCAAGTAAGGAACAAACGACGGAACCAAGTGCATCGACTCCAAAGTCAGATGAACCCCTACTGGTTGAGCGTACGGACAACGTACAACGACCATCTGTAGTGGACAAAGTCGCGAGCGAGTCGCAGACCATCGTCCTTGAACGGCGTAACCAACAGCCTATTCCTGCACTCCCGCCAGTGTTGGAACAGGAAATTCCGCCGAGGAGAGTTGTTTATCCACCTAAACATCCCTCCGAAGCCATACGACGTTTCCAACAAGAAATTAGGGATCAAACCTCAACGTTGAAAACCCCTGTTGATTTCAAGGCACAGCAGGAATTTCCGACTAGAAAATTTCCGGCCGATCCGATCGAACGCTTCCAACAACGAGTTCGCGACGAAGTACGAGATGTGGACCCAAATCCAATTCAACCTCATACACATTTCGAGTCACCGCGAAGAAGGCCGAACTTGCCTGCCTTGCGTCGGGAGAAGTCGCCGTCGCCAATTATTCCCCGTGCTCAAATAGGATATGAGGAATTTCGGCCAAATTACGAAGATTATCGGACGAATCACGGGTATAACTTCCCCAGCCAGGGGAGATTCCGTCGTTCCTCGCCACCGCGACCAGATGAGTTTCAACGCTCATATTCGCCACCTCCTGCAAGGGGGAGTCGAAGAAATGAACCCCGTCCACCCCAGCCAGGGGGACAAGGGGGACAAGGAGGGCAAGGGGGACATCACGCCGATAATCCCAACTTGCTCCCTCCCGGTTATTTTCAACGTTCATATTCTCCACCGCCACGGAGGGGAAACAGCGCGAGTAGCACTGCTCCCACCCTGTCGCAAGACGACATGAACTTACTAGTTCAGAGATTGTCGGGAAATGTGCGAAATACCCAATCGCAACCGCAACCAAATAGGAAATTCATCTGTAAAGGAATAGAAATCCCAGCTTTTGAAGGAAAGCAGGAAGACGTGTCAAGATTTTTGGAAGTCGTGAAATCAGTTTCAATGTTACGAGAAATAACATTGGACAACATGGTACATGAAATCATTCCAGGTTATTTACTGGGCCATGCGCAAACATGGTTCAAACAAGAGAAACGACGTTTCACAAGTTGGGAAATTTTCGAGGACGCTTTTCTAAGACGTTTCGATCTCGTCCCGCTCACGCGAGCAAGACGACTGAAAAACGTAATCCAGAGAGCTGACGAAAGCTTATATGATTTTCTGTTGCGTTTTTCCAAAGCGCAAGGGAAAATTGCACCCGGAAGCAGAGAAGGTATAGACCACCTGTTCGATAATGTAACTGATGAAAGCTTTATGTTATTGATGAACAAGGACCTGTACGGTGAAAGTACAGTCGAAGAAATCATTTATTTCGTGGGAAAACATCGCTGTATGTTTGAAAACAAAAAGCAACATTCGGCGCGTCTCGAGTTTGACAACAGCGAATTCCCAACATCCAATGCCTCGACAAAGGCAAAAGATAACAAATTCGCATCTAAACCATCACTCAAGAGTTCCACTGTCGGTTATGAACCAAATACCCAAGTGGAAAGTGACATTGAAGTTGATAGTGGAGACGAAGAATCGATGGAGACCATCTATATTAACCACATGGAGACCAAGTCCGGGAAGTGTTTTTACTGTTATGAAACAGGGCACTTCAAACGGGAATGCCCGAAATGGCTAAATAAGAATAAAGCAGATTCCGCAAATAAACGTCCGGCGAGCTCACAAGCTACGCCCGATGATGTAAAACGGCCTAGACCTAACTGGGTTACGACCGAACTTCTGGACAAGAAACTAGGCGATTTACAATCAACATTGCAGTCGTCTCTTCAAAAGTCCCTTCACAGCTCAGTTACCGATCTACTTACAAAATTCTTGAAAGCTCCTACAAGCTCGACAGAAAAAGCAGAGGAGTCAAAAAACTGTTAAGGGGGGTTGAACCAACCATTTCAGCCCCCATTAAAACAGACCCATTCGATTTCTCGGAATTTTCAGATGATTTATTTGAATTATCTGGAAAGGATCAGAAACCCCCACCAATTGAACTTGCAACCCAATTAAATAAGGAACTATTCAAGTGGGACGACTTGAACCTTGATTTAATTCCTACAACGGAACGCGCCAACAGTAATACTGGTGGCGTGAGGGAAGGAATCGATTCAATGACGAAACAATTGGAGGGACTCAGCATCTTCAACCACGGTGGAAAATGGAACGTGAAGAAGTTCAGTAACCTTCGACGTTTAGACCAACGCGGAGTTACGGAATTTGTAAAAACACTGACTGACCGACATTCTGACGACCCTCGTATGAGAGTTCAGATTGGAGGTTTGAAGTTCAATGCTCTAATGGACTCTGGTGCAACCCAGTGTTTCATTGGAATGCAACTTCTATCTCAAACCAATGCAGAACCCGATTATATCCAAGAATGTCCTCGGGGAATGCGAGTTTGTGCAGTAGGAATTAGTCACGTACCACTTGGACAAATTACACTTTGTGTCAAGTGGGCAGGCGGACTAAAATATACACCAATCAACTTTATTATCCTGAAACATGGAGTATGTGATCTTATCATTGGTCACAACTTCATGCGACGCGCCGGAATTGACCTGAGAGCTAAAAGAGGATCATTCACATGCGATTCCATGCCTGGATGGTCGGCTCCCTACGAAACTAGAGAGTCCGACTGTGAATTGGCACGTATCCGTACACTCGATGCTAATGGCGCCGAGACTCACACGCCTGCTGATTGGGCTGAAAAGCTTGTCGCAGACTGTGATAGTACGGACGAACGTAAGGACCAACTAAAAGCTGTCATTTTAGCAATAAAAGACGTTTTTAGGGACAAAGTAGGTTGCACCAACTTAGCCAAGCATAAAATCACTTTGAAAAAAGATGCGAAATGGCGAATCCAACCTTATCGAATGTACAACCCGGCCAAGAAGGCCATAATGACGGAGTTAGTCGAGGAGTTGGAGGCCGATGATCTAATCGAGCCTGCAACTGGCCCGTACATCAGTCATCCTGTGATAGTAGCCAAACCAAACGGCAAATACCGTTTGTGTATTGACTACCGTTGGCTTAACGCCATTTCAATACTCGACACAATACAAATGCCTAGTATCGACCTGTTAATCCACAGTACGAATAAGGCCAAGTATTTCACATCATTGGATTTAACTCAGGGATATCATCAGATGGAAATGGAAGAGGAAGACAAGTGTAAAACTGCTTTCTACACACCGAAGGGAAATTATCAATTTAAAAGGATGCCCTTCGGTTTGTGCAACGCACCCTGTTCCTTCCAGAACTTGATGAGCAGAGTGATGGGTGACTCGCTGCATAAGCATGTCCTCGTCTACTTGGATGATTTGATCATCTTCTCCCACTCCTGGAAAGAACACTTGGACCACATAAAGGACGTGTTAGAAAAGCTCCAAAAAGCTAATTTAACTATCAACAAAGCCAAATCAAAATTTGGAAGAACTTCACTAAAGTTCTTGGGTCATTATATCACACCGGAAGGTTTGAATGCTGACCCCGACAAAATCAAGTCAGTCAAGGAATTCCCCGAACCCACCTGTTCAAAGGATATACAGAGGTTTCATGGTCTGTCCAATTTCTTTAGGAAGTTTATTCCTAATCATGCGGATATCGCTAGACCACTCACCTCAATCATGCATAAAAATGCTGCTTTTGTGTGGGGCAAGGAACAGAAAGAGGCATTTGCAAAAATCAAAGAGATTTTGTGCGATAAAAACCAAGTTCTACATATGCCTGATATGTCAAAACCTATGGTAGTAATGACTGACGCGTCCCATACAGGGCTCGGTGCAGTTCTCTGCCAGGATGTCGAGGTGTTTAACGAAAAAACACAGAAAATGATGATGGTCCCAAAACCCGTTGCTTATGCGAGCCGAGTTTTACGAGGGGCTGAAGAACGTTATTCCACTCCCGAACTGGAATGTTTGGCAGTTGTGTGGGCAGTTGATCGCTTCCGCCCATACTTGGAATACACGACGTTCACGCTGGAGTCGGATGCGCAAGCGTTGGGTTGGCTAATGAGAACGCCAGAACCATCCGGCCGATTTGGTCGCTGGGCAGTGAAAATCCAGTGCGGAGCATTCAAGATTGTGTTCAGAAAAGGCGCCCTGAACCAGGTAGCCGACGCTCTATCAAGAGCGCCGTTATCTGCAATGGATACGCCTATTACCGATTACATTGAGCCGGTAGAAATTAACCAATTCTATCCTCTATGGACCGGTAATAAGAAGACTCAAGTCATTCCAGTTGAAGGACGACGTCACTTTCTAACAAATGTGAATATTCGTTTTAACGATTTCTCCGAATTAAATGAAGAAAATTCAAATAATTCTGGAGAAAAGGGGGAAGTGAATGAGAAAGGCAAAACGAAACATCAAACAACAGTATTTAGTGCATTAACCGATGTACTAAATCAAGTTCCCCCAACCCGAGCTGAAATAATCGCAGAACAATTATTGGATGATGATTGTAAAAAGATTATGGCCCACTTGAAGTTAAGTGAGGAAGACCAAGAATTAGAGACAGATCTAGACTGGCTAAATACCATAGCTGGATACTGTTTGGATGAAAGTGGGGAGGACGGCAGTAAAATGCTCATTTTCTTTCGTCCCACCTTTGAAGAGGAGTTGAACGACTCCGGAAATGGGTTTAAGGCCGTGATCCCTAAATCTCTTGTAAGAAGAGCTTTATTTGCCTGTCACGGCCACCCCCTTTGTGGACATGCAGGTATGAGCAAGACTCTGGAAAGAGCAAAGCTCATTTATTACTGGCCAAAGATGACTAGGGATACGCGCAACTATGTCCGTGGTTGCCCGCATTGCCAGCAGTACAAGCCAAGCCAGCACCGAAAACATCGAGCGGCTTACACGCCGCATAATATGACGAATCCATGGGAAACCGTGAGTATCGACTTGATGGGCCCCAAGCCCGCTGGTCGATCGAAGTTACAATGGATATTAGTGATAATAGACCATTGCACCAAATGGGTTGAAGTATTCGCGTTGACAAAGGCCTCTAGCGAGAGCATTGTCAACAAGATGAGTGACGTTTTTCATCGTTGGGGTTACCCCAAAAAGATATTGTCGGATAATGGAAGACAATTCGTGTCCACCGTCTATAGTGATTTTTGTAAAAAACATCACATAGACATGGCACATGTCAGCCCCTATCATGCCTCGGCTAACCCGACAGAAAGGGCTAACCGTGACTTGAAGATGATGCTGGCAATTTATTCTGATGTGCACTCTCACTGGCCACGATTCTTGAACGAATTCGCGTTTGCCACGAGAACGGCCATCTCAGATGCAACTGGATTTAGCCCAATGATGCTGAACACGGGTAGAACGGTACCACTACCATTCGATCCACGTATAGTGGAACACGGGGTAAAGTTTGATAAAAACAAACCCGAAGAATACGTACATGGCATTCTGGATGTGCTTAGAAGAGCACATCAAGAAATGCACCGGAAAATCCAGGAGAATTATGTCCGACATGACAAGATTCACCGCAACAAATATCACATTTGTCAGTATGCTGTTGGCGATCTAGTCTGGAAAGCTACACATATTTTGTCAAATAAAGAAAAGGGAATCACCGCTGGTTTCGCCGAAAAGCGAGACGGCCCCTGGGAAATCACAGCAGTATTAAAAGGAGGCTCGTATTCATTACGAAAAGTTGCCGATGGATCAATTGAGAAATCAATTAATATCCAGGATTTGTCACCTTATATCCCGTCATTTCCGGTTGAAGCTTGGTCGGAAAACCAAACTGAAGGCAGTGAGGGGATTCATCCAACCCCAAATTGGATGGACGAACACTTCCCTGTCTCGCAACAGACAGAAGAAGATGTTGTCCCTATGGAAACGGAGGATACAGTCGAAAACGATACCCTCCAACCCACAGACGAGGCAGTCGAGGAAGTTATCGAAAATAACGAACTCGAACATATAAAACGCCGAAATAAAAAATTATTACGAGCTGAAAGACGTTCTAAAAGAACTCCTAAGCCTAATCGACAATTTAGCGATGATTTCGTGCAAAAAATGCAGGAATTAAATATTTCGGAAAAGAATATTTATTTCACAAAGCATGCACACCTCTACTTTGAAGAGACGACTCATCCATGCTATTTTTAAAACAAGATAGTGTAAATGAGTCATCAACCAATCACAGAGCTCGGTCTAAAAAATAGACACCTGCTTTGAGGTTGACCTGTGAACTCACTCTCGTTAGTTCCACTACAGCTGACACATCGCTTAACAATTGGTCATCTCGTGAAGTTTTCTGTCAACGCGAAAAA
This sequence comes from Strigamia acuminata, assembly GCA_949358305.1. NCBI lineage: Eukaryota > Metazoa > Arthropoda > Chilopoda > Geophilomorpha > Linotaeniidae > Strigamia > Strigamia acuminata. The sequence continues at coordinate 7,492,485 of OX442314.1, forward strand.
TCGGGTAAATTGTGAGTGAACTAATTTACACGAGTCTCGAAAAAGACAACTTTTATTCGGTTTTATTTTAGTTAAGAGGTTTGCCCAAACTTCGTAGCTAAACCACGTGGGTTTAGGCCCGGAAAACTTCGTCTCGTCGAATTTATTCGACAGTCACCGACACCGGACGTTAATAAACGCTCTTGTTTGGACAAACAACGAGGTTTTTTCGTAAGTTAAATTTATTCAACGATAAATTTAATTAATATTTCCGGAGTTTTAAAATTTAACCGAATTTTAATAGGAAATTTCGTACGGACAACATTAATTACGTCAGCAAAGAAAACGTCAATTTTTCCACGGATTTACGAGCAAAGATTCAACAATGAGTGGTAAAGTGTTATTTTTGTATGATAAAATATTCAAATACACCGCCATTAACTCGAGAAGTTATCTAGAAAGATAAAACTCGCCAAGTCATGTTATAAAGTACAGGAAGTTCTCACTAGAGGGTGTTCGCCACCCTTTGAACACGTATCAGGAATCCAGTATCTGAATTATCGTCTTTTAATCGATTAAATTAAATTGTTAAATTTATTAGTCGGTTAAAGGACAATATTTATGATATTACGGACCTTTCCGAAAAAGGAAAATACGTAAATTAAGCTGTTCAATGTTCGATTTAAATATTTAAACTCAACCGTTTAAAAGTATTTGATTGTTCAGTGTTTCGCAATAATGACGGACAGGGCATTAGACAAAGTAATTCACCTTACTTCGCTAATTAACATCCCAATGAGAATAATCGAGAAGAACGAATTGATATATTTACCTCAAAATAAATATATCAACGTTTAGGCGGTTTATTTGAATTGATGTATTTATTTTACGATAAATACATTAATTATCGGTGACTTGTTGGTATTTATATGTTTATGTCACGATAAATATATTAAGTATCGGCAATTCATCTGGATTAGGTTATTTTTCGATAACTTTAATTCATTTGATGTGATTTCTCGAATTTAGGAAAGGATCGAGGGCCACGTAGGTCACCTAATAAACGTCGCCACGTCCATTACGATCACTCGTCGACGTCAGGCGATTCAAGTCCCGACCGCGGTAGGCCGCCCCGAAACGAGGAGACTTCCAGGTCTGATGGCTTTCAAGCTGTATTGGACTGGGCCAAGGCACGAGGAAAGGAGTTACCCGACTACCTGAGGAAATTGTTAAAGTCTGCCGAGTCAGCGGGAACCTATTCTTCCGGCAGAGAATGTGCTCAGGCCATAATGGATTGGGCCAAAGCGAGGGGAAAAGAATTGCCCGACTACCTGAAGAAGTTAGTGAAATCAGCGGAAGCTACGGGAACGTCCTCAAAGGAAAACACGCTTCAAGTCACGATTAGAGACGAGTCCTGGAATCGGCCTTCCACTTCTGCGTCTCATTCCTCGCACTCCAGGGAGAGAAGCAGCCGCCATGTTCGTAGTGACAATCACCCGTACCGTCCGCATTTCCATTCTGAGAATGAACCACCACGTCCGTTGACTGAACAGCCACGAGTGGTCTATCATTACTCGTCGCAAAAGCCAGCTCGAACCAATACGAGTTCCAACTGGACGGAATATCGACCAACCCAGTATCGCAGCAGCCATGTCACTCAGAAAAAGAGAGAGACGAAAGCAGCAGCAAAGCCAGTTCCAGCCAAAACCACGCCGATCCTCCCTAAAGAAAAATTGGACGCAGCCACCACCGCAATCGTAAAGGAACTGAAGAAGGCCGCACCAATCGAGGGCACCAAAGCAGAGCGCAGAGAAATTGTGGAAAAGGCCGTTAACGTCATTCTTCCAAAATGTCGTCTCCCTTACGATGAACGTGTGGAGGTTACGTGCCCGTTTTGCAATGGCGGAGGCTGGGCGATAGGAATCGTGCAAGGATGTCATGCAATGCTGTGCCCGAATTGTTCCGGGTGGAAAATTCGTGAGAAAATCTCGCCGTGGAATGACAATGTCCTGCCTTACGTGGTGATGGGGACCTCGCAGCCTGGACCCCGTATATGGTCCACCTGCGACCCCTGTCAAGTGATTCACTCCCATTTAGGAGAGGTGATCCTAGTAGACCCACGGTTCATCGTAGACAATCACCGACCCGGCGGTTACGAGGTTACCACTTGGACTCAGGACGAGGTCCGGATGCTCGCCAATTTAAGCTTAAAAGCTAAAAAGGCAAATGAAGAATTGGAAGTGAAGCAAGCGGCACAACTGGCGATGACTCCGGTCACCGAGGCAACGATCCAATGCGGAGCCACTCAACCAACTGAGACGTCCAAGACCCCCACACCGGTGGAGTCTCCCAAGACGATCACACCTCCACCAGGCCCACCAGCTAAGAAGTTGCCGGCATTAAAATCGGTTGTGACGGCGTATCCTTTCGTGGTTCCGGCAGGCATCACAAATGAACACGCGGCCGAGTGCGAGATTGATCACTACACTCCCATCATCAGGGAAGCCGCCTTGGACATTTTCCGACGATTGAACCAGAAGCGCAACGTTTATTACCAGTTGCCCATTTTAGTTATGAGATGGATAATGAACCCGTTGCGTACCGAGCCCTTCCCTGTGTTGGAACACATATGGGCGCGTTTGCTCGAACGTGTGAGCCAACTTCCCGCCGCCATCCATATCCGCGCAGATTGGAGTGTCGAGCTACCAACGGCTGAAGAGGTGTTCAAGCAAGAACGACAAGCCAGGGACCCACCAATTGTTAGCTTGCGCCCGTTACCCGACGGATTTGCCGCCAGAATTGGTCGACCAAGTACGTCGAGAGGAATTTCCCCGAGTGTAGAGACCCCGCTGCCGAGAAGTTCGTCGGAGGACTCGACCAAACTTATCATTGACGAGAGCGCCGACCCTGAAGCAAGCCAGAAGGACGGGGAAAAGGAAGATGGTCGCCAGAGCCCCGTCATCTAAAAAGAGAAGTTACGTCCACGCAACACGTCGTGTCGGACGATATTCGTCAAGTTGAGTTTTTTAGCCTGTTCAGGCGATCAAAACAATTGTTCTACGAGATCGTGTTGTGTCCATTCCTACTAAAACGAACTAATTGTTAAAAAACTTATGGTTCTCCACCGTAATGTGCAACTAAAGAGTTGATACATTTCTTAAACCGAACTAATTTTTGTAATGAAACTTTTTTTCGTGTTGTTTTCTACAGCCCAGAGGGGTGAATAATTTGAAGAGTTTGTTTTTTCAATTTAAGTTGAACAAAATAATTTAACTGTGATACTTTATTTTTTCATTTTAACAAATGTGACTTTAATCTTTGTAACCCGAAAATTTTATTGATACAGATAACATTATATTATTTAACGATAATTTATGTGTGTTTATTTTTCAAGAAATTAACAAGTTTTGAAAGAATAAATAGAAAAACTTTCGTTTGAACATTTAATAATTTGGTGATTATTAAAGACTATTTCGGAGTTTAACGTGATGAATAAGTCCTGATGAACTATTATATATTTTCGTACGAGGATATATAATATACGAGATGAACTATTAAAATTATATACGGAAAAATATAAATTTCATTAGTTAGTACATGCGTTAGTTGACCCTAACTGAAGAAGATTTGTCATATATCGCAGTGAAGACGAATCAAGAGGGAATATTTTAAGATATGCCCCTTGATAAGGGGGATGTATGACGAACACGGTATTGTTTATGCGATATCATGCCAAATCCCACCGATAGATGGCGCTGACGTCAATAAGCGGCAAATTCGAATAGAATTTGTCACTTGATGTAAAACCACATAAAATATAACTTTTATGTGATTTTAAGACAGAGAATCGACTTTATCTTATATTTATGGAAATAAATACAGATATTATGTTGTTTTGTGGTAACTCTGCAAAGTTACCTCAAAAACTAGGTTTAGGGGATTAAATCTCCCCCTCGCACCTGCTCCAAGCGTGGACCCCCGCGGATCAAGTTGAAAGACTTAATCCAAAAGTGTTCCTCGCTATCCAGTTCCTGTCCCGACCTAGCAGAGAGCTATGGCCTGAGTATCCAGTTCCTGTTGACCACCTGGACTGGAAATGTGCTCTGAGTATCCCATCACCTGGACCAGTGATTGGGGGGATTTGCAGGACCATTGCTCTCATTGGAGCAATGGCCAAGCTATTGTTTTCCCCGAGTATATACTTCCTCGCAACAGGAAGTAGCTCGCTCTTGACCAGATATTTGACTATATGTTTTCTTGAGCCCATTCTACTACTCCGGTTGTCATGTTGATTGCGCAGACACTTGCTTGTCTGTTGATTGCGCAGTCAATGCCCCTTATACTGCGGGCCTATGACAACCTACATACGGCGTACACTTGACGTGGAGATGGGTGATATGATGCCTCCATGTCCGGGTGCCCGATGACGGCTGTGTGGCCGTGAGGAGATCAGGTCGCGGCGATGAGTAGTAAGAATCCCGTCGGGCCGGATATAATTCAACAAGTGTTCCACAAGGCCTGCCAGTTACAGTAAACCACGGCTGCCGAACAGCGTGTCGAAAATGTAACATTAGGGTTGAAATAACTAAACTCGGAAAAGTTTAGTTAGATTAAATCCCCAGCTAGTTTATGTCACAACTCAACATTGTGCATAAACACGGATACTTCTTCCAGAACTGTACAAAACTGAAGACTAGCTACATTAGCATTTACTTGCCAGTAAATGTGTAGCTAAATTGCCAACTTTATGTAAGCAGAATTATTACGAGTATTTACTGAATAAGTAATACTCTAATAAATACATCCATTACACGGAACCAGAAGTTATGATTGTAAACTTGCAACAGTTTACTCTCGTATGAAGAACCATTTGACGTATCACACCAATTATAGATGTCTTAAAACATCTATAAGAGGTCAATTGGTAAATGGCTCTCACAAGCCATTTAAACCAATAACCGCCCCAAGTTTGTGGCGATGCAGATACAGTCAACCGGAAGTCCTCGGATACTAACCCTTTCATTACAGATTCGAACCAGGACCAAATAATCAACCGATTCAGACGACATCTTACCAGGACGAAGCCGATTGATATTATTATAGCGCCGCACAGGCAACTATATGTATAGTTTAATCGAGAATTCCTTTGGCCATTTGTCGGCATAGTTATTGTGTAACTATATTTTATGCAAATTGATTAATATAATCACTTTACGGTGATTATATTTAGATATCAATAAATATGTTATGTCTTGATAACCGCATGTGTCATTATTTTACCCAGTTCACACTTTAGGTTTTGTCAATCCTATCTCTCAACTACTGAATAGATAGACTAGCTTGTTATGCCAAAATACACATTTTGAGCGGATAGCGTCATCGAAAGGTCATCGTCACAACGTAAAAAAATAAAAAATAAAAACCACTGTTTCACTTATCCCATGTTTTGCTTCATACCAGCATACGGGTATAGATTTTTTGAGCGAGATTTCAAAAACCTGATAAACCCATGCCCAACAGCGTGCAGTTAAAAGCGGGATAATACGGCCCAACGTCGGCATTTGTTCATGTTTCGTTTATTTTTTTATATTGTATTGACTGGGATATTCACGCTCGTGAATATGTACGGTATAAACAAATTACCGCAATAATAACGTTGACGATGGCTCAACAATGAATCAATATGCTTTTTAAAACTGGGTTTGCTTGATAAACAACTGAAAGACGTAAAAATGATGTAATGTATAGTACTCACAAAAGTGGAAAAGAAACAGTTTCTTTACACGAAAACTCAAACGTTGCAAATAAATTTGAGAGACGTCTCGTCTGTTATAAATAATGATTTAGTTTCATAGCGTGCCAGAGAAAATTGATTGTAAAACTAATTATTAAAATGGAAAATAATTGTGACTGATATGGTCTTCGCTAGGGCAACTAGGGGACTAATTACACTGGTGTGGGACGCATACTCACGTAAATAACGGAAACTCCCACAATATTGGTTGGTTGACCTTTATTGCGTTGTCTAGGGGTATGGGGAATCCCGTTACCCGTTGTAGGGGTGCCACGAAGGCACGCCGCACCGGCAACCGGCCCGTCACACACTGGGCGTGAGCGCAATGGGTAACGTGGTCGGTTCAACATTACATTCATGTCGTACGTACCTACGACCCGCAGTGGCCACTCATGGAGGCTGCACTATGGACTCCACCATAGTACTGAGCATCGCTGTGGTGAATGGGAAGGAATGCAGAGTCCTCACAGCCGGGACACGTCTTGTCCCCTCTAATGATTTAATTTCATAGTGTGGCAGAAAAAATTGATTGTAAAACTAATTATCAAAATGGAAAATAATCATGTTCACTTTTAATGATATACGACGTTTCAAAACAACCTCAAATTCAATTAGGGTAAGTAGACTTTACTATAGCAACCAAACAGAGAACAGTCGATTCTGAACTGAGCACAGGTAGACATCAAACAACTTTCCTTTATCATCTTCACACTAGGGTTGTTAACGAGATTTTTTTCCTCAAAATTGCGCTGCGGTTTTTATAAAAAGCAGCAACACGATTAACTGCAAACCGCAAAAAACCTCAAATGTGCAAATTTTATTTTATTAAAAAAAAATAAAATTAATTTTTATTTTTTCTTCTTGA